>MJUU01009969.1:68337-79732 GCA_002080025.1 Modiolus philippinarum | reverse complement strand
AAAAAATAAAAATTTCCCACACGGACCAAATTTTGGTGCAATAAATTCTATTTTTAGAAATTGTGACCTTGACCTTCGACCTACTGACCCCAAAATCATTAGGGTTCTTGCCCATCTGTATAATTTTTGTTTCAATCGGGCAAGGGATACTCAAGTTATCATCCGGAAACGACATCCGGAATGACGGAATGACGGAAAGGCGAATTCTATAGTCCCTTGCTTTCACGAAAGGCGGGGGACAACAAGATACTTAATTAGCCAGCAGCCAACAACCTTAATAAATTTAATATACTTTAAAATACATGTATTGCAATTTTGGCCCCTTTGAATCTTTTAGCTCAGAAACTGCAAGAGCTATGCTGAATTTGTTGACATACTACTGAAAGCTTACGACAAGGGGAATCCAAACAAAATCCAATGACAAATACAAATTTTAGGTAATCTGCACATTTGTAATTTTGGCCCCTTTTGACCCCTCATAGCTCAGAGAGGAAAGGAGTTGTAAAAATTCTGATAATTGAGCACCCTGAAAATTTTTCATAAGGAATCCATTGCCAAAATCTGTATCAAAATTGGACTAAAAATTAAAAAAAAAACAAGATGCGTTTTGTGAAACACTTATGCCCCCGAGTAGAAGTAAAGAAGAAACATTTAGCAACTTTGAACAATGAATGTCCTTCTGACAAAATAATTTGTAGAAATAAATTCTGGTATCAACAGAAAAGTTTAATCATATCAAATGATGATTGCAATTGGATGCAAACACAGAAGTCACCAAAATGAACCCTTCCAATCATTATCCAAGCATTATTAAGAAAACAATTTTCACCCCCCCTTTTTTGGAACATTTATAGCCAACTTATTGCATTCTTTCTATCAGTGTTATCAGTACTTTGATTACACCAGGGATCATCAATACTGATTCCCCAAAAGTGGAGGAATACACAGAAGAGAAGAAATGTAATAATAGATATTTTTAGTAACATCCCTCATCATTTTTATATTTAATGCATATATAAATACCTGTAAAACAAAAGTGAATAAATAAAGAAAATATGCTGAATGATTTAAAAAATCTCTTTTACAAAAAAAATTCTATAGATATCAAGAAACATTTCATCATAAATGAGTTTAATTTCTATACATACATAAAACAAAACAAAATATAATTTCATTTTTTGGCGAAATTTTACTGGAAAGTCACATGCCAAGGTCAAGGTCACAAGGTCAAATATTCTGGTACCAACTGAAAGGTCTCTCCACAAGGAATACACATGCAAACTGAAAGAACTATCACTTACCATTCAAAAGATATGCTCAATGTTAAAGTTTTTAATCATTTGTTCACAGGCCAAGGTCAAGGTCACAAGGTCAACTATTCTGGTACCAATTAAAAGGTCTTGCCACAAGGAATGCACATGCAAAATATCATAGCCATATCACTTACCATTCAAAAATATCTAATGTTAAAGTTTATTATTTTTTAAAAAGTCCATCACATGTCAAGGTCAAGGTCACAAGGTCCCAAATTTTGGTATCGTTTGAAAGGTCTTGCCACAAGGAATACATATGCAAAACATGAGAGCCCTATCATTTACCATTCAAAAGATATACCCAATGTGAAAGTTTTTTGTGGACAAACAGACAAACAGACAGACAGACCAAAAACTATATGCCCCCCCAAAACTTCGTTTCATGGGGGCATAAAAATAATTGAGATAAGCCTCTTTTGGGCCTCGTTTATTTCATGAACAGTACATGCAGCATGAAATTTACTGGCATAATACAGTTATACAGATTGGAAATTTTGTCAGCAGCACACTGCAAGAAACTAAAATCAAAATCTGACAAATTATTTATATTCTACAGCCAAATATATGAAAACACCCAATTTGTCCCTTTTTAAAAAATGGACTGGCCACAATAACCAGAACAAATCCAAGTTTTCTTTTGTACCAAGAAACATTGTGTTAAAATTCATCAGGATTGATCAACTAGAACTTAAGTTATTGACCAAAAACAATAGTGTCATAGTGTCTACAGACAACAACAATATTGATTGATTGATTACTTAGAGTTTAACGTCCAATGAGCAATATTTCAGCTATATCAGGACGAGAACAAGTTAATCAATTCAAAATTTGAAAGTATCAGAAGAAAGAAATAAAGGTGGAAGGGACAACCTGGGCAACGACTTTTGACTGCCACTGGAAAATTGGAGAAATGGGTAGGGGCAGGAAATTTAGCCTTCCATACGACACCCAGTGCGTCTACTCTCTTTAGAGAAATATAGAAGGGGTCTTTATACTGCATGGAGCGTGGCGTTTCTCGACACAGTTTGGCTACAATGGTTCGCGGTCAGGCTTTCCGTATTATGACCTGACTACCCCGCATAGACAGGGCATTCCCCTATCCACCACCTGGGGACGCGCCCGGCAGCTCTGTAGCCGAAGCCCCTGAAAACCGATTCAGGTGCCGGGACAACAACAATAACAATGACGACAACGACAAAGACGATGATGACAGCACCACACCATTATACAACCTCAATTTTTTGTGGTCCTATAAATGGAAAATTTGTCAAGTCTTAATTTACCAGTAGTCATTGCTTAAATTGTTAAATATACATGTAATGTACTTAATGAATATAATGAAGCCTGTAACTTCAATTATTCCAAGTACGATCTTACCTCCCTTGGTTGTGAGATATAACTCTGCTTCTACAGGAGGTAAACATAAGGAACTTGACAATATAGAACCTAGTTAGGTATTACCCCTCTTAAATATGGCATTAGCACTTTGGGTGTATTCAGGTTTTAGTGTAAAAGGGATACCAACCATGTGTGTGAGAAATTCTGTCTTTTCCTAGATGAAACGAGGGTAAAAGACATAGATTTTCTCACACATGTGGAAAATATCTCGATCTTTAATTTTGGTCAAATTTAAGAACCTATCTCTTTCATAAAATAAAACAATAAACTGTAGGAAAGTAAAATTTGTCATTTCTTGTGGAGTTCTCAATTGTGATGTCAAATCATCCATGGAGTTTATTATGGTAACAACTGTGACGTAGAACGATTGGATATTTACCAGTATAAGATAGCTTCACGTGACCCTTCTTCTATGGGCCATCTTACACGGAAAAAAACATTAACGGAAGAATTGAAGATCCCTTGCAAAAAAATGTCTTTGAGAGACATAGGATACAGGACTTTCTAGATAGGAACTCTCATGTAATTGAAGGTGTAAATGATCGCATCAAATACCAATTAGACAGAGTGACTGGATTCTTGACATATAGAAATAAATATATACAACATACAAACAAAATATTTATGAAATTGTCGCTACATAACAATTCTTCATTAAATTTTAATTAACGAAAAACAATTAACCTAAAGAGCTACAACAGATTTAATATAAGCCCCAGCACAGCAGTAGTAATTAATTAGTGATTCCTTCTCAATGTATTGATTTTTTTAGTATAGTAGTAGAACTTGAATCCAATTTGAACATGACTCACAAGTCCCATATTGTCTGTGTTGAAATTTTTAACTACCCATGCTTATAAACTATGCTTTTATTTTTCTTTGGTTCTTGTTTCACTTAAAATTTGCTTCCCTTTGCTTATTATTCTCTATGTTTATCAGTATTTATCAACTTGATCTTAATATAACTAAACATGCTCATTTCAGATTTTTTTCCTATACCATTACAGAGTCAACTTTGACAAACAAGAGGCTCTCAAGAGCCTGTATCGCTCACCTGGGTCCTATGCAGCAAAATAATCGATGGTCCATCTCAGGTGGTGTACGTACATAAAAATCAGAGATTTTTTTTTATGAAATTGAATTAAAATTGTTCAAGCAGTTTCAGAGAAGATTTTTGAATGCAGTTTTCAAACTTAAAGGGCCAATGTTAAACTAAGTTCCCTGCTGGCAGCTATTAACATAAAACTTTGAAGAGGGTCACCCAAGGACTATCATATCAAAATTCTACAGAAATTGTTCAAGCAGTTTCAGAGCTGAAAATCTTTTTATGCATTTCCCATTGGGTCCTATGTTAAACTAAGTTTTGCTACTGGTGGCCATGTCGGAAGATGGATCACCACCAAAGTAACAAACTTGGTCAAAATCTCACAAGTTTCATTATGCCATGTTTAAATTAAATCCATTCAGTGGTTATCTATTATATCTTTGTATGCATTTCCCCTTAGGGTCCAATTCATTGCTGATGGCTATATTGGATGATGGATCAGCACCAAAGAAACCACACTTGGTCAGCTTCTCGTAAGCATCATTTATGCAAAGTTTGGTTTAAATCTATTCAGCAGTTCTCTAGAAGAAGATCTTCTGTAAATTAAGTTCACAGCTGGTGACACTTGGTCAGCACTCATGTCATGTTTGATTTAAATCCATTCGCAGTTCTCTTGAAAATCTTTGTGCGCATTTCCCATAGGGTCCAATGCTATGGGTCATATACGATGACGGATCAGAACCTAAGTTAAAATACTTAGTCAGCATCTCATAAGCATTATCAAAGCCAAGTATGGGTTAAAGCAATTCAGTGGTTCTCAAAAAGAAGTTCTTTGTATGCATTTTACCATTGGGTCCAATGTTAAAATTTAGTCCCTCGCTGGCGGCCATGTTGGATTACGGATCGGCACCAAAGTAGTAACATTTGGTCAGCACCTCATAAGCATCATTCATGCCAAGTTTGGTTCAAATCCATTCATTTGTTGGTTCAAATCCATTCATTTGTTCTCAAGAAGAAGTTCTTTGTATGCATTTTCCCATAGGGTCCAATGTTAAAATTAAGATCCCCGCTCGCAGCCATGTTGGATGACAGATCTGCACCAAAGTAATAACATTTGGTCAGCACCTCATCAGCATCATTCATGCCAAGTTTGATTCAAATCCATTTGGTGGTTCTCAAGAAGAAGTTCTTTGTATGAATTTTCCCATTCGGTCAAATAGTAAACTAAGTTCCCCGCTGGCAGCCATCTTGGAAGAGGTCGGAAAACTTGACTGTGTTCAATAAAATATAGTCCTTAACATGCTGAACATTTTTGCAATTACATTTGACCTCTATTTCAAAGCGTTTTTGAAATATAGGACAAAAAGTATACAATCAAGAAAAATTTGACCAATAAAGAGCCATAACTCATATATAGGTACTTTGGATTTTCTTCAAAATAACCATGTGGGTAGATCTTAGCATGCTGAACATTTTTACAATTTAAACTTAACCTCAATCTGTTATGGTTTTTTTAATAAAAAACAAAAAACATCAAAAATTTTACAGAAAAAGGGAAATAACTCTTAGACGGGTCATCAGATTTTCTTCAAAATTTCTGCGTGGGTGGATCTTCTCATGCTGATTGTCAGATTTTTGATATCTGTAACAGTTTTTGAGTTATTTGCCAAAAACTGTAATTTACCCCTATGTTCTATTTTTAGTAATGGCAGCCATGTTGTTTAACATAAGACATACAAAATAAAAAAAGTAAAACTAGATACCCTAGTGATGATTCAGTTGAAGTTTGGTTCCATTTGACCCAGTGGTTTTAGAGGAGAAGATTTTTGAAAGTGAGCTAAAGACGGACAGACAGACGACAGACGCCAAGTAATGGCAATAGCTCACTCTGGCATAGCCAGGTGAGCTAAAAACATAACCAACAGATAAACAGAATGACAAATTGATGCAACAATGGACACAGGCAAAATATTTTACCTGCTTCTCCTTTGGATAAGGGGTATAATAAAAACAAAATACCTTATTAGTATGCATATTAAATATATGCGAGTCCATAGATTGCTTCTTTGCACTGGCATAAGTACAACCATCATATGGACAATTCTTCTTTTCACCTGAAATTAAATAAATGATTAATCAACAGCCAAAGCATCCAATATACTGTGAAAGTACTACTGTTCATAGGGTTCGAATTTTCGTGGATTTCGTGATGTGCTAAAACCATGAAATTAAGTTCCCAACGAAATGCATTTTTCCATAGAGTTTTAATGCATAAAATTTGAAACCACAAATTTAAGTACCAACGAAACAGTAATATTTATGAAAATCCTGAAAATTGATGTCCACGAATACTTCCACAGTTAAATAAGGTGCCCGATGTCCAAAAAGATGCTCGGTTATCAAGTTTGGGTTAACAGAATCACATATAAGTAATATTTAGTTTAAATGGAAAAATTATTCATTTTTTTAACTGTTGTAGAAATTTGCCATGGTTTCGATTTCTTTAATTTCTCAATTTTAAAGGGTACCAGGGTTATAGCAGCACTCTGGATATGGTATCTCTAAATTTATACAAGTGTGGACCCAAATAGATGTCTCGCCCGTCCCTACTTGGTCACAAAATTGATGGGACAGCTCAAACTGCCTAAAGCAGAAAACTTAACATGTTCGCTAGACTGTGAAATTAGATTAACTGACAAAAGCAATACTGCAGACTGTCATGTATCACCCAATACAAAATGCTAAATATCAATGACCTACCACAGCTAGATACTGAAAAACCAAACAAGTTAACTAGAATGTGAAAATGAGGTCAAGGGCAAAAACCAAATAGAAGGCTGTCATCTTCCATCTAAGACAAACCCACATACCAAATATTATTGACCTTACATTAATACATACTAGGAAACTTAACATGATCACTGGACCGTGAAATTGAGGTCACAGACAAAAGCCATATAGCAGACTGTCATATACTACCCAAGACCAACATATATACCAAATATCATTGACCTACCACTTATAGTTACTGAGAAAGTGACCTAATAACAAAAACTTAACATGAAAGTTTACGCCGTTGCCGCCCCCGCCGTCATACTTTGTACGGATATGTCTCGCTTTCTGTGCCTTTCGTCGCGGGCCAGACAATAAAATCGTAGGACTCGGTAATATACTGATAACAAGCTTTTTACATAAAAGTACAGACCTAAAATATTTATTTGAGACCTATAGAATTTATTTTATTATTTACTGATTTTTAATTTGAAAACCACGAAGTGGCTGAAGAATTATTTTAACTGTCTGAGAGATGTCACATGATCGCTTGAGAAGGACAAGCCTATTAACACCCATTTAAACTGTGTTTTTGATACAAAGACAAATGTCCCCCCCCTTCCCTTCCCCAAATACATGATCTGTATCTTTAGACATTGCCATTGCATTTGAATATTACTAAATTTGGTTAAAATTCAATAAAAGATGTGGGAGAATTAAAATTCAAAATTCTATGACAAAAAGGAGAATAACTCAAACAATAAGCCCCTCCCCCCCCACTTCCTGAGGTGAGCTAAAAATTGGTCCATAAATCTTGCAAGATGATATGCACAATTAAGCATGATGGTCATCAATCCTGCGAAGTTTGTTTGAAATCCGACGAAAGATTTAGGAGAATTGGTGTCCACAAACTTAATTTATCAAAACTCTATATCAACTAGAGGATGACATGCCCCCGCGCAAGGTTGAATCAAATTGGGATTTTTTAGTAATATTTGTGTCTGTAAGACACATATGATGCCCCCGCTAAACACATGTTATTCTAGGTTGCACAGATTAACTATGTACCCTCTATTACTAAATCACCAAAAAATTAAAAGTTGAAAAAAGTTTGAAAAAAAAAAAATGAACCGAAATCAAAATACATACCACATGCACAACTTCAATATAAGTACAAATAAACTGCAAAATAAAAGCTTCCTAGCATCAAAACTCTAGGAGGAGTTGTGCGGACAATCTGTGTACCCTCTTTTAATAATTCACCCAATAAATGGCTAAGTTCAACAATGTGTATTTTTTCCAAAAATTCATCAAAATCAAAATCCTTCCCACATGCACATCTTCAATATAAGTACAAATTATCTTCAAAATAAAAAATTCCTAGCATAAAAACTGTAGGAGGATTTGCGTGGACAAACTATGTACCCTCTATTACTAAATCACCAAAAAATGACTAAGTTCAACAATGTATAATTTTGAGAAAAATTAACCAAAATCAAAATCCTTACCACAAGCACATCTTCAATATAGGTACAAAATATCTGCAAAATAAAAACTTCCTAGCATTAAAACTGTAGGAGGAGTTGCGCAGACAAACTATGTACCCTCTATCATAAAATCACTAAAATATGACTAAGTTCAACAATGTATATTTTTGACAAAAATGCACCAAAATCAAAATCCTTATCACATGCACATCTTCAATATATGTACAAAAGATCTGCAAAATAAAAACTTTCTAGCATAAAAACTGTAGGAGGAGTTGCGCGGACAAACCATGTACCCCCTTGGACAGACGGACAGGGGTAAAACAATATGCCCCCTGACTTATTGTCGCGGGGGCATAAAAATTCCTAAAGGTTCCATGGAACCTAATGTCTCGCCGGCTCACTACATTGTCATTATAATTTGGCCTATATTCAGATGAGGTTGCTAGGTAGAATTTCAAGAAATAACTGGTCTTAGAGACTTTTAAACCAAAATTGGTATCAGATAATTTTGTACAATGACTGTTTTCAATGAAATGTTTGTAAAAAATGTTTGGTTGCTAAGTAGAATTCCTAAAAATAACTGTTTTTTTTTTTTAAGTTTTATGAAATTTTTCACAACTGGAATGTAGGATTTTGGAAATTTCACTATAAAAATAATTATTCATATTGTAAGGAACTGAAAAAGATATGGCTGCTGGGTAGAATTCCAAAAAATAACAGGTCTTTGAGAAATTCAGGAAATTTACCAAAATAAGAATCAAAGATTTTTGCAATTTGACTTTTGAAAATGATCATTATAACTGAAAGGAACTGAAAAAGTTATAGTTGCTAGGTAGAATTCCAAAAAATAACAGGTCTTTGAGAGTTGCAGAAGATTTATCAAAATGAGAATCAAAGATTTTTGCAATTTGACTTTTGAAAAAGATCTTTATGACTGTAAGGAATTGAAAAAGACATAGTTGCTAGGTAGAATTCCAAAAAATAACAGATCTTTGAGAGTCTCAGGAAATTCACCAAAATGAGAATCAAAGATTTTTGCAATTTGACTTTTGAAAATGATCATTTTAACTGAAAGGAACTGAAAAGATATGGTTGCTAGGTAGAATTCCAAAAAATAACTGGTCTTTGAGAGTTCCAGGAATGTAAACCAAAATTGGAATCGAAAACTTTTGCAATTTCATTATTGAAAATGTTTGTTTGATTCAAATTTATTAAAAAAGCATTAATGCTAAGAAGAATTTCTAAAAATAGCTTGTCTTGGAGAGTTTCAGGAAATTTACCAAAGTTGGAACCATTTTATTTAATTCTTCAGTGTTCAAAATTATGCTTGATACTAAAACATTGAAAAAATTTGCAATTGAATGCAAAAATTTCAAAAATTATTGGTCTTTGACATTTTCAGGAAATTTACCAAAGTTTGAACCGGAATCAAAATTCCAACAGCCTGTTACACATCTGCTCATTTTATGCAGAAATGTCAATTTTAATGTAATTCTATTAAGATTCAAAGACTCTGTTCTACTTCTTAACAACTAACATTATAATTTTTACTAAAAAAACTAAGTCCACATTTTGGAAAAATTACAGAAAAACCACAAAAAATCCATTTTTTTTTCAGTTTGAAGTAATTTTCTGACCACTATCTAACTTTTGACCACTTCTTGTGAAATTCCAATAGGATTTAATAACTTCAATTGACTTCTAAAAAACTTTAACCACAGGGTTAAAATAAATTTCTTGCTAAAAAAAAACTAAGTTGAAATACGGAAAAACTAAAACTAAAAATTTTCAAAATTTTCCAGCTAGAGATAATTTTCTAACCATTTTCTTGCTTCTGTCCAAATTTCAAATGATTCAATAAAGATTTGATGACGATATTGATGTTTAGAAAACTTTATATAACCACAGGGTTAAAATTGGATCGCTATGTCTTGCTTTAGCGACTTTCGTCGCGGGCAAGACAAAAAGGGCCATAACTTCCATAAAAATTGGCCCATTAATCCGACGAGACGATATGCATAACTACACATGACGGTCAACAATCCTGTGAAGTTTGGTTGAAATCTGATGAAAGATTGGGAGAATTACAGCCCACAAACTTAATTTAGCAAAATTCTATGTCAAAAAGGTACATAACTCCAACAAAAATTGGCCCATCAGTTTTGTGAGACGATATGCACAACTAGGCATGATGTTCAACAATCCTGTGAAGTTTGGTTGAAATCAGATGAAAAATGTAGGAAGATTGGCGTCCAACTCCCACAAAAATTAGACGATCAATCTGGCGAGACGATATGCACAACAAGGCATGATGGTCATCCTGTGAAGTTTTGTTGTAATCGCATGAAAGATGTAGGTGAACTTGCGTTCACAAACTTAATTTTGTAAATTCTAAGTCAACAAGACCAATTACATGTCTGGACCTGCGTCACCGTCACTCATGTTCAACTTAGAAAGTGTTTTTTTTGTTTGTTTTTTTTCAATCTAACAGAATATCATGTATAGGTTTACCAATTCAAACAAGTATTCATTTACCTTATTACCAAAAATTCTTCAAATGCAAGTTATAATTGAGATTATATTAAGTTCAACCCTGTTACCATCTTCGCTAGCAAAGGGTTACGATCCGCTCCTCTCATCTTCACCCAAATGGCAGATCAAGTAACTAAATACCAAAGTTACTGTGAATTTAATTTCTGCATATGCTCATTTCGACAACTTATGTCTCATCAGTACAGATAAAATCTAAACGTTTGGAAGACCATTAACCCAAAGAGTTAAAAAACTGATAGAGAACAAATAACCAAAATCATCTAAATATAACGCCAAAATTAGCTAAGGACAGAGCTATGCGAGAGGGAGATACTCCTTAGAATTTACAAAAAATTAGATATTGCAAGGTTCCAAATAGACTCGGCTTTCAGGTCAGCACCAAAGTACTGAGTACTGGGCAGGATTTCTGAAGTCTAAAATCCACGTCTTTGATTGGTTGCAGTTAACCTTCACTGCAACCAATATATTACCTCGCATTCAGATTTTAAATATATATCAAAACAATAAAACTTAAAATATGGCGTTTAGTGATTTTTCTATTTTGCAAAATTTCCATGATTTAATTATCTTTCTTTACTTTTGAAGGGTTATTTCCTTGAAGTCAAATGTATTGCGAATTGTTGTAATATTAGATGCAATAAATAATCATTTATTATTACAATAAATCATACTGAAACTCTTACTTCAAAGGGAGATAATTTGAAACTGATGTTTCACAAATTGTGGCTCAATCTGCCAAGGGTGAAGAGGAGAGAAGTTGATCGCAACCCTTGGCTAGCAAAGATGCCCTATTACTGTAATAGACAAAAAAAGAAGAAAAAAAA
>MJUU01009969.1:29252-46650 GCA_002080025.1 Modiolus philippinarum | reverse complement strand
GATCGATTCATTAAATTTTTGTTTTCAAGACAGCACAATGCTAAAATACAAACTTTAAGTCAAGGCCTGATTATTAAAAAGTAATCATGCGCACTTCTTTACACTTTGATGAAACATATATTTATTGATTTTAGATCCAGGATGTACTATCAGACTGTCATCATATATGGTATGTTTTGACCCATAGAAAAATGTTCGCTTCCTTCAACTGTTCAACGGAACTTTTTGCGGGAAATCTGTACTATGACGTCAGATTCATCTTTCTAAAGGCAGACAACGTAATTCTATCAAACAAACGATAAATAGGAGACTAAAATGCTTATAACTTTTTTTTGAGTTCGGTGACATATGATTTTTTTCATATCAATAAAAAGAATACTGGTAGATTAAGTTATGACCTGATTATCGTTGAAAAATCAACAGTCAAATTTTTGTTTCACGGATAACTTTATTCCGATCTTGCGAATAATTTTTGGAGGGAATCGGAAAATTGTTAGTTCTTAACAACCCACAGTCATACAAATAAAAGTTTTTCATTTTAGTTGGACACGTATTGATCTATATTTCTACCAGAAAAAAGAATTTTGATTCTAGGTTTCAAAATAAAGAAATAGCATTCATTTAAAGAAAGTGTGAACGATAACAATAAATGTGGAAAGACTGCCAACTTTGAGTTACCATAGCAATAAAATTAAGTCGGTGACCCCCTATTTTTTCGCCGAAAATTTTCTTCCAAGACATTAACTTCTTTGTCATCAAATTTGAGAAAAAAATCAATGGTAGAACTGAATAGGCATTTTGGTCTTTAAAATGGATTTGGGTGTATTATAAACGTCTCGAACTGTACATTCAAGCCTATTCAACACCTCCTTTTTAGTTTCAATCCGCAATCACTTTAAAGCCTTTTTGCACCCCGATACCCTCTTTAAACTATGTTCAAACATTTTCACCATTTCAGGACAATAGTTTGTAACGTTTTTCCAAATCATTCAGTAAATTACTGTATTATTTACATTTTTAAGTAGACTTTTTAACCTGCTTTTTAACTTTTTAAAGTTTCCCCCCTTGCATGTAATCTATTTTTATCCAATTCAAGCTGAACCGATAGCTAAGCTCAGTCTGAAATCCCGTGGTATTTAAACAATAGGAAATGAACTCTCATTTAGAAATGATAAAAATGTCGATTGCAACGCGTAACTCGTGGTCAAGGCCTGATAAAAGTTACTTATAACATGAAAATTTATACTGTTATGTTCAACATATACTGACAAATGATATTTTTTTAATTTTTGATATTTCTCGCATATTTTTAATGAAAAATGAAATTTCCCGGATTATACATGGTTCCAAAGAGTTTTGGATCTAGGCATTTCTTTATAACAAAAATTTTCAGGAAAAAATATTTATCGATTCATTTGCAAATTTTGGACTGGGTACACGCAGTGGTTTTGACGAAATAAAGTATACAAAACGACCATTTCTACCTCGCAACCATCAACGTTACATAAACAATATCTATTTTTACTCACTAAGCATGTGGGGTCTTTTAATGAGTTTTAATTGAAGGCACGCCCTTTTCTTTGATTGAACCAATGAATTCCTGTGTTGAGGATTACCCTTTGAGATCGTGGGTATAAAAGGAAAATGGCACTATTTCGAAACGATATGATTTTGCCTAGTAACATAGAATTAGTTTTGGATCTCAGCATTTGTTATGCAAGAATCGTTACTAAATTGACCTATAAATAAAGTATGCTAAAAATCTATCTGTACATATAATCTTGTCTGGGTACATGCATTTTAACATGTATTTAGCAATTGATTTTGACCAGTGTGTCCATTGAATATTTTCATCACGACAGTAAGGAATTCGCATATTACCTCTTCTTGGGGGCAAGTTTAATCACTTTTTAACTACAAAGTAAAGATCTGGGAATTAAATGACGTTTTCACTAAATATTGTATTTGTTTATTTCTTTTGAAATCTTGACATTTTGTTGATTGTTTATTTTCGTCACCATGCTGTTTATTTGTTCCGAAAAAGTTATGAGACACAGAAGAGTTTTTCTAGAAGGGAGATAATTTTATACCACTAGATTTCCCGATGAGCTGTTCTATTCGAACACCAAAAACAGGCGGGGCCAAAAATACCAAAACCATATCCAGCCTTCCTTTTGTGCCAAGGCACACTGTGTTTAAATTTCATAAGGATTGATCATCTTTAATTTAAGTTATTGACCAAAATCAAACGTGTCAACAGACAATGACGACAACGATGACAGCACCATACCATTATACGACCTCCAATTTTTTGAACTAGTATAAAAACTTAATTCAACTAATGGCAAAATATTAAAAAATTGAAGTTGTTTTTTTTAACATTCTTTTGACTATAAATTAGCCTTTGACATTTTTCCTACACACATTAATTGTATTAATTGTATTTAAGAAACCTTTAAAAAAACTAAGTCCTAGGGTTAACCTGAACGTTGATGACAGCGACACTGACAACATAATTAGGATCACTAAGTCTGCTTCCCTGACTAAACGTCCCAGGTGAGACAATACAAATTTTAGGATGCTATTTTCACCATAAATGAATCTGCACAAAAAATATGAATATTTGCAAATTTATCAAAATATCAATTATGTTCCAGAAAGAACAATACCAAGGCATGCAAATGCACCTAAAATCATGTCTTCACTTAGCAATAGATTTATTGCAAGGCCATTATTATTGCTCTCATTACAAATATGGCCAATGGTTGAGTTTTGTATCTATCCATGAGCATTTTCTTTAGAATTTTGACCTATAGCCTGCATGAGACCTTCTGAACTGTCTTGCCGTCTGAAACATTTTGGAATAAAGTTCAGTAAAATGATCAGATTATAAGAATGTGAATTGTGTCCAGCAACAAAAATGCTGAACATGGTTTCATCACTGTTGGGATTAAACTGTTAATCTGTTGTGATTTCTGTAGGGCTGTTGCAGCTTTCTTGTGATCTGCCTATTCAGACTGGTTCTTGACATCATATAATCCACTGTGCACAACAGTGAAACTGAAACTACTAAGCAGACAAAAGGTTATGTTGATCCAGTTAAACTAAATTCCCTGATAGCAGCCATCTTGGATGAGGTTTGGACTAGCCAGACAGATTGTTAAAAGGGACCACTGAAGGATTATTTTGACTAAGTCTGGGTCCAATTAGCTTTGTGTCTCTAAAGTAGGAGATCTTTAAATGCCTTCCTAAAGTTTTTCCACGTATTTTGTGCCGGTCTCCTGTCATAAGGTTTCTATTTTCTCATTTTTGCCATGAGTCTGGACTTTATTTTAAAAATTCTGGCATCCTTTGTTCCTTTGGTAATTTAAAGTTGTTTAACAATAACTGATTTATTCTATCAATGGGATAATTAAGATATTACAGAAGTTTCTTCATACAAATGCTTACCTTCAGCATGTCTTAATCTATGTTTTCTCAGTTCAATTGGAGTTAATGTTACATAGTCACATAAATCACATTTTTTCCTACAAAATGACAATCAAAAAGATCAATATCAAATTTTGAGGTAATTTGAACTGAATTCATAAAAAATCCTATAACATCTTAAGTTTAAGTGCAATCTCAAAGAAAAATGGTGGAAAAAGATAGAGATAATAAAAATTTATCAATGAGTTTCATGACTATAAAGATTTTCTTTCATGTATATCCTTATATGACGTCCTCCCTTGAAAAAACATTTAATTAAAAAATCCAACAAAGTAGAAGTTTACTGTAGGATGCACAGAATAATAAAAGAACAGATTTTATTTTTACTAAACTATGCGATAATTATCTTAAATTTAAAGAGATGGCTGAATTATGCTTTTATTTATAAAGCGACTAACAAACTATCATTAACTGCTGTTCCATGCAAACCTGCAGTTGACTTCAAAATATTCAAAATGCTGCCAAAACAGCAACAAAAACAGTAAGAAGTAAACGTAGTTTACCTCAAATGGTCTACAATATATTACAGAAGCTGTCCAAACTTTAAATAAAAGAGTAGGAACATAAGTCACAAAAGAAACCACCAAAGGAATATTGTGATAAAAAATTTGGTTAACATTGTTCAAGCTGTTGTTCCAGAGAAGATCTTTAAAGGTATTTCCAATAGGGTCCTGTGTTAAACAATGTTCCCTGCTGACAACCATGCTGGACTACCATATAGTGGGGAATTTTTGCGGGGTTTAACTTTTGCTACTTTTGCAGGTACTGTACAAGTCAAAGTACAAAGTACATTGTATAGGAACCTGTGCACCTGAAATATATGTCTTATGGTTCAATCTGTAGGCTGTAGAATGTATTTACAGGAAAACATGTGAAACAGCATACATGTCCTGTAAGTTTTTTACATATTGTCTTTGACTTAGGAAACTTTTGTAAAGTTTGTAAAGTTTGCCCAACGTGTATGAATGATTGATGTATCTGAGGATGATGTTATTTACAAGTAACCTGCTGATTTCACATTGAAAAGTCTATATTCATAGGAGGAATAAACAGTCATAAAACAGAAATAGACCAATTTCTTTGCTCATGTTTGCGTACCTGTCTTTATATTCATATAGTTAGTATATTGTATCATAAACTGAACATACAAAGCCTAATAATCATATGTACTTTCTTTTTGATGGCGAAAATATCATTTTAATAAAATTGTCAACTGTATACTGTTAACGGTAGTACTGTAGGTCTGATTACTGTTTTAGTATTATCCAGGATAATATTTAACAATAAAATTGTATCCTACATAATATTGTTTTAATATATATCATTGATGTCACAGATAATATTTTATCATTATATCAAATCCTTGTTACTGTGCTTATCCAAAATGCTTTTACCTCTTTCAATTGCTATTGTGCTACCAATCTACCAAATCGGTAACACAACTGGAGTGAAAGAAGTAAAAGATTGCTGAACCAGTCTTACAATTTCACAATTCAATTGATGCAATGAAATTGTAAAATTGGTTTAGCAATTTGAAAAGTTGATACTTACCACAGGAATTCTTTACTTTAAGATTGGGTTGTGGTGACAGATTCAGGTATATAAACTAAATAGTGAGTTTATTTATATAGGGCAATTTAGTTTTCAGGAATTGCATAGAAAAAAATTGAAAATGCCAAATATTTCGTTTTACAGTCTATTTTCAGTTAACAATTAATTTTTTGTGTTGTTTGGTGTATGCTCATTAAAAAAATATGATTTTATATCATTTCTTGGTAAAAATGGAAAAACTGAAAAAATGAACAAGGGAGGTCATAAATAAGATATAATTATCTCCCATAATAAAAACAGTAGTTTCACATTTTCTTCCCAAAAACGTTTACCATAATAAAAATTCAGATGAAAAATATGAAAACTTGTCAGATATGGTATTATAAGATTGTTTTTGTGTTCATAACAAAGATAATGAAAGTGATGAAGAATATTTGCAAAAGTAAAGATAAGAATTTCCCTATACCAAGAAAAGTTTCATGGTATACAAGGGCAGTTTTCTTTCATAAATCGACAATAAAGTTTAAGAAGATATCCAGAGGTGAGTATCAACTTTTCAAATTGTTCAATCAATTTTATAGTTTGATAGCAACAGTTGAGTTGTAAAACTGTAAGATTGGTTCAGCAATCCTATTCCTCTTTCATCCCAATTGTGTTACCAATTTGGTAGATTGGTAGCACAATACCTATTGGGAGAGGTAAAAGCATTTTGAATAAGCACAGTAATATTTTATCATATATCATTATGGATACCATTTTATTGTCATATATTATCATGGATAATATTTTATTGTCAAATATCATCATGGATAATGATATTTGATGAGAAAATATCGTATTGGAAAATTTTTTCAGATATATAAGATATATTTGTACTTAGATTATATTATATCAGATGTTTTTAACATTTGAAAGGATGAAAATTCATTATTTAATATTTTCCTTGGTAATTATCTATCCTTTGTAGCTAACTTGCGTCCATTTTATTTGTGAGTACATTTTATCCTCAAGAAAAGAAGTATGGCCATTAAGGCATGAATTTTGTTCATATGTTGGATCATTTTCAGAATATGCTCAAATGTTGTCGAAAATCATTAAAGGTGGACTCTGGTAGGTGTACTTATTAGATATAAAATCATTATATACAACATGTGGATATTTTCAGACTTATTAGCCATCGAATATGGCTGAAGATAGCCTTTCATGTCCATTTTAGCTATTTTACGGTGTTTGAGGAGATGGTAGTACTAAAAGGACACTCAGAACCAAAACCAATTTTTTGTTGTGAACGTATAAACATTTGCCCTTCCAAATGAAAGTTAGTTTATTTTGGTTCTGTGTGTCCTATGCAATGGATTTTAACAAAAACCTACAAAAATTGTCAAAATCTGCCAAAATTGCAATCAAGTGGCATGTTCAGTGGCTGAATCTTTTCTCCAAATGTACGAAAATGAATTTGAATTGATTTTGCACTGATAGTGAATATAAAAGATGATCCGCTAAAGCAGTTTTCGAAAAGATTTAATGCATTCTCAAAATAAGTATGCTGAGTGAAATAAATTCACGGGTAAATGGCCATACCTCTTTGGCATTTGGATATTTCATCACCAAAATAACTTTGTGAAGTGAAAATATAGGGGATATTATTATACTTTATGCAAATTTCTTTTATTATCCATTAATTTCATTGGACAAGCTGCATTTGTTAATTTTGACTAATCCTTAGTTAGCCCCGCCCATTCATAGCAACGGGTGTTAATGTCTAAAATTAACACCCGCTCAGCCCGAAGTTTGCCGATCTTAAAAAATTAACACCCGCTCAGCCCGAAGTTTGCCGATCTTTAAAAATTAACACCTGCTTAGTCCGAAGTTTACCGATTATTATTCCCACTTGAGAAAGAGTATAAAAACAAATGTGACATGTAATGTTATTTCTTTTCAATGTTCTTGTTCTACTTATTGTTTTTAACGCTTTTTCAACTCGGCATTCAGTATAATAAAAATCATATTGCCCTTGGATGAAGATGTTAGGGCGATTAACACACTCGGTGAAAAAATTATCACCCTCCACTTCGTGTCGGGTGATAATCTTTTACCTCGTGTGTTAATCTTCCCTAACATCTTCATCCAAGGGCAATATGTTTATACTATTAAATGTTACACCGGCACAAGCAAAGGCAGCGGTAGGGATAAACCGGTTTATGAGTACCCAAACCTCCCCTTTATCTGTCCCGTTTCCCTATATGAACAAATAAAGGGACATGGAGTAAATGTACATGGGACAAAATCCCTATAAATACATGGTAAGACTAAGCAATAAAACAATGCTTTCATTGTGCTCTTCACCTTGAAGTCACCATGAGGCCTTCAACAAAGAGCAAAAACTCCTACTCATAGTAAGTTCAAGACGGCCCCTCGCACCAGTTTGAGCGGAATTCACTTGCTGAATGTTGAACAATGCTACATCCATCTATCCATTTCGTCATGGATGCGGGGTCGTCAACAAGCATAACATATCGTGCAAAGAACTCTTACAAACACTGTCATCCGTCGCCTGACAAAGGGCATAATAGGATAATTAAAATTTGTCCACATTACAAATTTCATCAGTAAAAAATAGATATCGCCGAGATCTTGACAAGCACCACAAATTAAGTTACAAGCCACATTTTCGTAATTTTAGCTGTACCCACACACTTTGATATGATCACCTTTTCATTGAGTACTTCCTTATTGTTGGGCCATAGGTACAACAAATGTGTATGCACAGAAACAAGCAACACAATACTGCCAAAACACAGTGGTTGGCACGATTGTTACTGTGGGGATGACTTGATTAATACTGCTGTTCATGAGTTCCTTGAGTTCCTCAAATAATCAGAAAATTGTGACCCAATAAGTTTAAGAGGAGATGGTCAAAATACGTTTCATCCCAATCTGATAGCAAAATATAATCAGTGCTGGCAGCCATGTTAGATCAGAATGAAACGAGCACACTTTTTAAGAATCTCCAATACATAATTCCAGCTGTAAAGATTGGTTGAGTATTCTTTCAATAAGTAGTTTGAGAGGGAGGTGATCAAAATTTGATTGCCCTTACTGTAATTTATTTTCGTCCGGTGGTCTTTCCAGTTTGTAGCTTGAGAGAAACCAAACTACATACCTTCCATGCAGCTTATTTGTCAAGTTTGGTTCAGCGGGTTTTGGTAAGATCAACAAAATCTCAAAGGGTAAAATCTGCAGTGACAGCCAGGTTTGTGAATATATTGGAAAGAAATCAGTAAATTGTGAATGACCTTGCATACTTCATCTGATTACAATTTATTCCAGTAGTTTCATAGGCCATGATCGGTATGTCCCAGGACAATTTCAATATGCCCTCTAAAGGTAAAAGGAAAAGAAGGAGGTCAAAATTGTTGCATTGTTTAAAAAACATGTCCAATAAAGCGGAAGACAAAAGCGTAATATCTTTTTCAATCATATACAGAATATTAGATACACACAGAGAGATGAAACATACTCATAAGATGAAGAACAACAACAAGTGTGGACCCTAATAGATGTCTCACCCGTCCCTGCTTGTCACTAAAACAGTCATGTNCTACAGTAATTGAGAAACTATTGTAATCAGAAACACTTAACTTTGTTCACTAGACCATGAAATTGAGGTCAAGGACAAAATGCATATGCCAAACTGGCATGTACTACCCAAGACCAACCTGCATAATAAATATTAGAGACCTACCACTCATAGTTATTGAGAAATGGACTTAATCAGACAATCTTAACATGGTCACTAGACTGTAAAATTGAGATCAAGGACAAAAGTCATATGCCAGACTGACATGTACTACTCTAGACCAATTTACAAAATATTATTGACCTACCACCTATACTTATTGAGAAATGGATTTAATCAGAGAAACTTAATAAGGTCACTAGATCATGAAATTGAGGTCAAGGAAAAAAGTCATATGACAGACTGACATGCAATACCCAAGACCAACCTACATAGTAAATATTTTTGACCTACCACCTACAGTTATTGAAAAATGGACTTAATCAGACAAACTCTGAGTGGTCACTAGACCATGAAATTGAGGTCAAGGACAAAAGTCATATCCCAGACTGACATGTACTACTCAAGACCAACCCATATACAAAATATCATTGACCTACCACTTATAGTTATTGAGATATGGATCTAATCAGAGAAAGTTAACATGGTCACTAGACGGTGAAATTGAGGTCAAGCACAAAAGGCATATGCCAGACTGACATGTACTACTCAAGACCAACCCATATACCAAATATCATTGACCTACCACTTATAGTTATTGAGATATGGATCTAATCAGAGAAACTTAACGTGGTCACTGGACCGTGCAATTGAGGTCAAGGTCACATGATTTTATGTCCGTCAGGTAGCACTTGATTAGTACTACCACTGGACCAAATATGATATTAGTACATCAAAGGGTTTTCAAAATATCCTGTATTATAGTAAAAATTAACACCGTCGCCGTCATACTTTGCACGCCTATGTCTCACTTTCGCGACTTTCGTTGCAGGCGAGACAATAAAAGCGTTGCTCCATTGCTTGTTTTCATCATGCATTTGTATAGACTTCGTCTCATGTGCATTTACTTCGTATCCCTTCATTGATTATGGCAAATAGCTGAAATTTCCTTTAAGGGACCGACCATTTAACTTGAGGGGGGAGGGCTATGTTTTTTTTCTAAAAAAATATTTTGGACGTGATTTTATGTGAAATAAAAATTTTGGCTGCCAAAATGATGAAAAAAAAATTTCTGAAGGAGGTTTCCTGCCCCAAAAAATAATTTGAAATTTTGAAAAAAAATATTTTGTTGATACATGTGAAACAAAGAAATAAATTTTTTCGCACACAGGGCGAAAAAAATTTTCTGTCCAGAAAAAAAAAACCATAACCCCCTTCAGGTTAAATGGTCGGTCCCTAAATTAATTTTTACCGTGTTTTTCACATACTGTGCAGTTATATATTCGTTAAACAGCATACAAAGTAACCGTAAGAAACAGCCTACATAATTCATTTTTTCAAACAACGATTTTCTTTGACAATGCAGCTACAAATGCTGCTGAAATTAAAAATTATCTTTTATAGTTGCCTCGAGAAGTGCGAGCGATGTAAGTTAAGCTTTTCATGTATAACGGAGAACAAATATATTTTGTAACGCAATGTAGTGGCAATAATTACAAGAAATCAGCTCTCGCGGGACAACTTATTCACAATTACGGATATAGACAAACTTGACAGTCAACTTGATAAATAATAAACCCTTTTTTGTACAAGAAAAATTCCTTTTTCAACAATAAAACATGAAAAACTTATCTGACATATTCTGTTGAAGTGGATTTTCCGCGAAAAACGTTCTACAGCCTACAGATAGAACTGTAATACAGATATTTCAGGCGCACAGGTTTCTATACTGTGAAGTAGGAAAATTATTTGTCAGATAAAGGACTTAAGTTTGGAATTGTGACCTTTGGGTAATTTTTATCTATACATGTGTAATTTTGTTAAAAAACTTGACAAAAATAACCCTTTCACAGTACTCTTGCATGTTTTAAATTTCTAAAATGACTATACTTGTCTCCTTGACATTTACCCCATTTCCTTTCTTTTTCACATTTTACTTACAATTTGTTTTTCATCCAAGGTGTCACTTCATTATGGTATTTTAACACGTGTGTCTCCACCGATCGCCTTACATTAAACTTCATAGGACACAGATGACATAAAAAGGAGAGTGGTTTTACTTTGTCATGTATATTCTTGATATGTAACTGTAATGACAAAAATAATTTAAATAAGCTGAGTATATTGGGCAATGAATCTAACATTTTATCAAACAACATCAAAAACTGAGAAAAAACTCCTTATTGAACATTATGTATTAACATGTATAAATTCAGTATTGCCTTCAATAGTGGCGAATAATAAACTTATATTTCCCAAAAAATCATCAAACCAAACTAAAACTTGATCATGATCTGTAATTATTGGTAGAAGACTGATATACCATATATTAGATCAATATCTTCAAGCTTTCCAAAAATCTGCAAAAGTGTTGTGGAATTTTCAGTACATCATATTGCAGTGGTAGACTGACATACAAAGTATTAGATATTATAAATCTGTGAAGGACTTTGCAGAAAATACCATCTTTGTTTCAGCTGCATCATTATGAAGAAATAAAGGGATATGCAAAGCACACCATGATATGACCACAGCACACTTATAAACAGAGGCATAAATACCTAACATGGAAAAGTGTGGATACAAAATGAACATTGACATATAGAGGATATCACAAAACAAGAAGCTCTCAAGAGCCTGTATCGCTCACCTTGGTCCTGCAGCACTATCATTCCAAATTGATGGTCCATCTTTGGTGGTGTATGTACATAAAAATCAGAAACTTTTTATAAGATTTAATTAAAATAGTTCAAGCAGTTTCAGAGAAGATTTTTGAATGCAAATGCAGTTTCCAAACTTAAGGGGCCTATGTTAATCTACGTTCCCTGCTGGCAGCTATTTAACATAAAACTTTGAACAGGGTAACAGAGGGTAAGGACTATCATATCAAAATTCTACTGAAATTTTTCAAGCAGTTTCAGAGGAGAAGATCTTTTTATGCATTTCCCACTGGGTCCAATATTAAACTAAGTTTTGCTACTGGTGGCCATGTCGGAAGACGGATCAGCACCAAAGTAACAAGATTGGTAAAAATCTCACAAGTTTCATTTATGCAATGTTTAAATTGAATCCATTCAATGGGTTTCCATGATATCTTTGTATGCATTTCCCCTTAGGGTCCAATTCATTGCTGGCAGCCATGTTGGATGATGGATCAGAACTGAAGTAACAACACTTGGTCAGCTTCTCATAAGCAAAGTTTGGATTAAATCTATTAAGCAGTTCTCTAGAAGATCTTTTGTAAATTAAGTTCACAGGTGGTACGTGACACTTGGTCAGCACCTGACAGGCATCATTCATGTCATGTTTGATTTAAATCCATTCAGCAGTTCTCTAAAAGATCTTTGTGTGCATTTCCCGTAGGGTCCAATGCTGTCGGTCATGTAAGATGACAGATTGGCACCAAAGTAATAACACTTGGTCAGCACCTCATAAACATCATTCATGCCAAGTTTGGTTCAAATCCATTCAGTGGTTCTTAAGTAGATTAGTTCTTTGTATGCATTTTCCCATAGGGTCCAATGTTAAAATTAAGATCCCCGCTGGCTGCCATGTTGGATGATTGATCGGCACCAAAGTAGCAACACTTGGTCAGCACCTCATAAGCATCATTCATGCCCAGTTTAATTCAAATCCATTCAGTGGTTCTCAAGAAGAAGTTCTTCGTATGAATTTTCCCATTAGGTCAAACAGTAAACTAAGTTCCCCGATGGCGGCCATCTTGGAAGTGGTCGGAAAACTTGAATGTGTTCAATAAAATATAGTCCTTAACATGCTGAACATATTTGCAATTTAAACTCGACCTTTATCTCAAAGCGTTTTTGAAATATAGGACAAAAAGTAAAAAATCAAGAAAAATTTGACCAATATAGGACCACAACTCATATATAGGTACTTGGATTTTCTTCAAAATATCCATGTGGGTAGATCTTTACATGCTGAACATTTTTGCAATTTAAACTTAACCTCTATCTGTTACAGTTTTTTCAATAAAAAATAAAAAACATCAAAATTTTGAAAATTTTATGGAAAAAGGGCAATAACTCTTCGACGGGTCATCAGATTTTCTTCAAAATTTCGGCATGGGTAGATCTTCTCGTGCTGATCATTTTTACTTGATCAGATTTTTGATATCTGTAACGGTTTTTGAGTTATTTGCCAAAAACTGTAATTTACCCCTATGTTCTATTTTTAGTAACGGCAGCCATGTTGTTTGACCTAAGACATACAAAATAACAAATTTGAAACTAAAAATAGAACATAGGGGTAAATTACAGTTTTTGGCAAAGAATTTGTTCTTAAGCTGTTAGAATTTGTTCTTCAGCTGTCAGAATTTCGATTCTGGTTCCAACTTCGGTAAATTTCCTGAAAGTATCAAAGAAAAATGTTTTAAAATTTTTGCATCCAATTATAAATTTGAGCAATGTTTTCATACCAAACATAATTTTGAAACTTAAACAATTGAAAAACTTGGTTCTTACTTTGATACCAAAACATTGCTCAAATTTATAATTGGATGCAAAAATTTTAAAACATTTTTCTTTGATACTTTCAGGAAATTTACCGAAGTTGGAACCAGAATCGAAATTCTGACAGCTGAAGAACAAATTCTAACAGCTTAAGAACAAATTCTAACAGCTTAAGAACAAATTCTAACAGCTTAGGAAATCTTCCTACTGTTTGTATTTATTTCTAAATTTTTAATGAAATTCTATTAAGATTTAAAGACTTAATTCAACTTCCAAATAAATTAAACCTGTGCATTAAAACTGAAATTGTTAACAAAGAAAACTAAGTCCAAATTCTAAAAAAATACAGAAAAACTGAAGAAAAAAAATTTTTTGCAGCTGGAGGTAACAGGCAACAACTACAATGGCTGAAAATTATAATTACATGCCACAATCTGTCAGGGAACTGCACAGTTACGTCCTAGCTTTTCTGGACTTTTAATCCATTACATTTCTGTAAAAACGAGGATTAGAAATGCCCTTAGTAATAAGCTTTTTACGAGTAACACATGCGCTGAAAAGGTTCGTCCCCCCCTTTTTCCAGAGAATATTCAAAGACAAATTATCTCCCCTTAAAATTTCAGGCAGCAACCATATTACTTCATGCACATCTTCAGGTGCTGTACTATAACTGTGTAACATTTCATTAAAATCCAAGAAGCCGTTTCGGAGAACATGCACTGACAAGGTTCCTCCCCCCTTTTTCCAGAAAATATTCAAAGAAAAATCATCTCCCCTTCAAAACTACCAATAGCAACCATATTACTTCATGCACATATTCAGGTGGTGTACTATAACTGTATACCATTTCCTCAAAATCCAAGCAGCGGTTTAGGGGAACATGCGCTGACAAGTTTCATTCCTCCCCCTTTTTCCAGAAATATTCAATGACAAATTATCCCCCCTTCAAAATTTCAGGCATCAACCATATTACTTCATGCTCATCTTCAGGTGGTGTACTACAACTGTGTAACATTTCATCCCAATTCGCACAACAAAAACTACATGACATACGATACATACACGACCTGCCCCGAAAAAACAAGATTTCTCAAATTTTTGAATGGTCGTTGGTTTTTGACACTTTAAATATGGAATATAGGAAATTTTGTTTTTCATACGGACTTTATTACGGCCAGTATCAAGTGAGCCCGCTAGGGCGAGCTTGATGCCTTACGCCGTTATAAAGTCCGTATCAAAAACAAAATTTCCTATATTTCTTTTATCAGTAATTCACAAAATGATAAACAGACCTCTTAAATAAATTGAATTAAACTGAAATTTCTATTTAAGCAAAGTAATCTATTGTTTATTGCAATAATTTAAATGCATTCTTCATTCAACGTCTTATGCGTATGAACACAACAACTAGTACAAAACATGACGTCAGCTTAGCAACCAGCACATGACGCCTTCACAGTGACCTAATAATTTTGTGATAATGTCCAGTTCAGTTGTAAAGAGTCTACTAGAATTATCAGTCTCTGTAGATCAAAGGAAATGCATACAAATTACCGATAAATAAAAAATATATGTTCCTATGGACTAAAATACTCTAGTGTCCAACAAGACAACAAGAGCTGTCGCCAAATGGCAGCCAGATATACCCCCGCTCATTCAGAATCCTGAATCAATATCGTAGGTGCAAATTTAGGTGGATGTGGACACAATACAGGTTTGGACATATTACAAGTGCGGATACAATACGAGTATGGTCACAATGATATAATCCTCAAGAAATAAGACAATAAAAAAACCCTTTTTTGGATTCTTTGACAATTTTCACAAAAATCATAAGTGTTCAATTAATTTCACAACAACACTTTGAATACAACTTTTCAAGAGGATCACAATTAAAAAAACTGTTTCTCTCTTACTACTTTATTTCACAATATGTACCAGCTGGTACCTTTGAAAAATTGTCCAAATTAAAAAAATCATTGCAGAAGGATTCAATAAAAAGTTAAAGTCAAATTATTTTCCCTTTTTGGTTGCAGACAATAATTATATTGCTATCCTTCAAGCACATCTCCATATAGTGTCCTTCCTTTGTGCAAAGTCTCATAAAAATCCTTCAAGTGGTTTGAGAGGAGTTGTGCTTACGGGGTAATCGGTGTAGACGGAATCAATGAAAAGTCAAAATCCAATTATCTCCCCTTCTTGGTTTCGGACAATAATTATATTCCTTCATGCACATCTCTATATAGTGTCCTTCCATTGTGTAAAGTTTCATCAAAATCCTTCCAGTGGTTTGAGAGGAGCTGCACTTACGAGGTAATCGGTGCAGACAATAATTATATTCCTTCATGCACATCTCCATATAGTGTCCTTCCTTTGTGTAAATTTTTATCTTTGTTTGCTGGGGGTATAATAACAGTCCAGCATCTTCCACAACGATGCCTTTACTCCAAAACACATGGCAAAAACTAGCAAAACGTCGAAGCTGTATTCCAGATAAGACCTGAGCTCTTAACTTCTGGAACATATCTCACCGCTCCTGACGAAACTCGTTGACATTCAGTGGACATATATTTGTGTATAATTAATAAAAATATGTCATTGACTGAAATTTTTTTTTAATATATAGTTAATTTTGTAACCAAATCAAGAAATATATATGTGGAAATACATCAATCATCACTCATGAAGAGGTGCGTATGCAGCACTGTCCTAACACTAGAGCTGTTGCAGATGGCAGCCAGTTATACCCCTGAATGAAATCTCAAAATCTATGATGTAGATATACTAGGAAACTTGACATCTGTAGACTTTGCTAGAAATCCCTGCCAATTTACGTCTTAATTTTTGCCATGCAAATGAGATGGGTTTAACCAAGGACTTAGTTTAACTATGATTCCATGTTCATTCACTCAACTCGTAGAGATGTTTTACCTTCTGGATCAACCATATTGAATCTTTATCTCATGCGGAACACCGTTATTCATATTTCATTTTTGTACTCAAACTAAAAATCATAAAAATCTAAAACCTGGGTCAGTAATTTCTTTTACTATTCAATGTTTGGAGACACATCTGAATAGAAAATGCGGACCTCTCCAAAATGAAAACAAGAGCTGTCCCCGAATGGCAGCCAAATATACCCCCCGCTCATTGAACCCTGAATCGATATGGTAAGTGCAAATCTAAGTGGGTGTGGACACAGTATAAGTATGAACACAATAATATAATCTTCAAGAAAGAACATTTCACAAAGGATCCAATGAAAATACTCTGTCAAATCAGACAAATATAAAATTCACCCTTCTTTCGCCTCTTTCACATTTAATATGAAAAACATAAGCTTTAGAGAAATTTCATAACAACACTTTGAAAACAAGTTTTCAAGAAAATTACAATGAAAAAAGGTGTTTTTTTACTCCAGTTTGATTTTACAATATCTATGCTTTGAATTATTTCTTTGATAAATGTCCAAGTAAAAAAAAAAATCATTGCAGAAGAAATCAACGAAAATCCAAATCAAATTATCTCCCATTCCTGGTTCCAGATATATAATTATTTTCCTTCATGCACATCTCCATATAGTGTTCTTCCTTTGTGTAAAGTTTCANAAGCTTATTGCGCATCTGCACACTATATGCAACAATTCTACAACAAAATTAAATCCCTAAATCCAAAAATGTAGGAGGAGTTTGAGTCACAAGAAAAGTGTGACGGACGGATGGACGGACGGACTGACGGACAGACGGACGGACGGACGGACGGACGGACGGACGGACGGACGGACGGAGGGTATAACATTATCTTCGAAAGTGCGGGGATAATCATTGCAGAAGAAATCAACGAAAATCCAAATCAAATTATCTCCCATTCCTGGTTCCAGATATATAATTATTTTCCTTCATGCACATCTCCATATAGTGTTCTTCCTTTGTGTAAAGTTTCATCAAAATCCTTCAAGTGGTTTAAGAGGAGTTGTGCTTACGAGGTAACCCATACATAGGGAATCAACGAAAAGTCAAAGTCAAATTATCTCCCCTTTCATGTTTCACACAATAATTATATTCTTTCATGCACATCTCAATATAGTGTCCTTCCTTTGTGTAAAATTTCATCAAAATCCTTCATGTGGTTCAAGAGGAGTTGCGCTTAC
>MJUU01009969.1:8161-29062 GCA_002080025.1 Modiolus philippinarum | reverse complement strand
AAAAGTCAAAGTCAAATTATCTCCCCTTCCTGGTTTCGGACAATAATTATATTCCTTCATGCACATCTCCATATAGTGTCCTTCCTTTGTGTAAAGTTTCATCACAATCCTTCATGTGGTTCAAGAGGAGTTGCGCTTACAAGTAAACCATACATATTGAATCAACAAAAAGTCAAAGTCAAATTATCTCCCCTTCCTGGTTTCGGACAATAATTATATTCCTTCATGCACATCTCCATATAGTGTCCTTCCTTTGTGTAAAGTTTCATCAAAAGCCTTCAAGTGGTTTAAGAGGAGTTGCACTTACAAGAAGTGTGGACAGATGGACAGACAGACGGAAGGACGGACAGACAGAAGGACCGACAGACAGGGTGATTCCTATATACCTCCCAAAACTTTGTTTGCAGGGGGTATAATACATGACGAGATACCTGGCATTGAAAAAGTTTTTTTAAAATACTTGTCACCATCTTTCGTAATCTTGAAAGTGATGGTATAATATTTTTGATTCCCTAATCAAGCAATTTTACATGTAGTATTGTGATTGGCCACGCAGTTAATTTGCAGTAATTGTGAAAGTCTGCAAGACACTACACAAAGTCTGAGGTCAATATATTCCTAACAGGTCCATATACACAACATGTATTTAACATATTGACAGAGTAAAAAGTCCATCATTTTTATATTACATATGTAGTTTTATGGTATCTCATTACATTTTTGTGGGGTAAATTTCATCGGAATTTAAATAGAAATAGAACTTTTATTTGAAGGCGCGTGTGGATCTGCCATCATCTTAAATTGGTTACATGAGTGCTCATAGGATAAATAAATGCCGTCATTTCTCTTCATTAAATGATAGGAAATTTGATAAGGAATTTTGCGGTAAGACAGCATTGCCTTGCTTGTACCTCAGAGTGAGTAGACCTTGCATGAGGTCTACTCGGGATTTTTACTTGAGCAACCAGAGAAAACCTTTCATTACCAAGCAGCCAATCAAATTGCGTGTTGCTACTAACATTAGTCTGTGTGAAATCTCTTGCAAACAGAAACGTTTTGACACAGTGCGCAAAAGCAGAATTTTAACAAAAAAGGATTCAGTTTATATTTGAAGTATGTTCATATTTACATGCAAAACATGTGAAGGGAATTAAAAATCATTGGCATTGAATTCTTTGTTGTGTTGTCAAAGTTTGAAATGTAATTTAATCACCATTAGACCTTGTATATAAACCATTAGCCACAATTAAACTAACTAAAAATAAGCAATGACATCTTTGTTTAATATTTATAATCTGTTAAAAGAATGCAGAAATTTTCGTTTTTGTTGATTACCGTCTGAGGACAAGGACAAAATGCTATTTTTAACTAGAGGCTCAGATAAAGCCTGTATCGCTCACCTGACAAAATGCTTCTATGCCATGCATGACCAAAAATGATGCCTTTTTCCCATTGAGGGCTATTGTTTATATATATAGCTATTTTTTCCATTAGCACCAGTGTTTTTGTCTTATCCTATTGAAACGAATAATTTTTGCATATACCTTCTATATATTTAGTTCAATTTGCTTGATTAGTTTCAGAGAAGATGATGAAAAGGATGGTTATCTCATACTAGGCTCCAATTTTAAACTATATTTTGCATTGGATTAGATGTTTTTTGTCAAATCAAAAATGAAATGAGCAATTTTTGTAAAGTACCTTCCCTACATCATTCCTGTAAAGGTTGGTTGAATTTGCTTCAGTGGTATCAGAGGAGAAGATGAAAACACGGTTTTCCCATAGGGTCCAATGTTAAACTATGTTTCCTGCTGGCAGCCATATTTTTATGGGATCGAAACATTTTCAGCAATCCATGTGAAGGACCTTCCATACATCATTCAGATTCCTGTAAAGTTTGGATGAATTTGCTTCAGTAGTTTCAGAGGAAATGGCAAATATATGCTTTTCTGATAGGGTGCCATGTTATACATATGTTCTGCGCTGGTGGCCATGTTTTTTAGCTGATTGGAAAAATTTCGGCAATCTACATAAAGGACCTTCCATACATTCCTGTCAAGTTTGGTTCAACTTGCTTCAGTAGCTTCAGAAGAGATAGCAAATATATGCTTTTTCCATAGGGTCCCATGTTATCTATGTTCTACCCTGGCCGCCATGTTTTTGGTGGATCGGAAAAATTTTGAAAAACTATGTAAAGTACCTTCCATACATCATTCCTGTAAAGTTTGGTTCAATTTGCTTCAGTAGTGTCAGAGGAGATAGCAAATATATGCTATTTCCCATAGGGTCCAATGTTAAACCTAAGTTCGGCACTGGCGGCGATATTTTTTGGCGGATCACATAAAGGACAAGGTGCGATAATGGGGTGATTTGGCCCTAAATTTTGGTGATTTTTTAAGTTGCACCTGAATATTTTCTTTTATGTTTGTTTGAAAGTTCAGATCCCACTAAAGAAAAAAATACAAAAGTTGGAACCCATGACGTCACAGTGGGTACAGTTCTGATGTCATGTTTTAGCTACTTTTGAACGTTTTCATAGAAATACAAGGAATTTGGCATATTTTCGAACTGTTTTCCTTATCGGAAATATAGAGCGCATTCAAGAACCAATTAGATACTTTATCAGCTTGTTAGTACAGATGTGTTAGACCTCCCATAAAAATATTTTTTTGGTTATTGAATGCGCTCTATGTTTCCTCTTAAGAAAAACTAGTCAAAATTGGTCAAATTTGTAATTTTTCGACAAATGGTGCAATTTGTTCTGTTTTCTACACTGAAAAACTCTGTAATCGAACATCAAAACTTGCGTAATCTTGCTGTTTATTGTTAACACATATCCACAGAACATTTCAACGAAATATATTGTAAATTTAAGCAATCCTATTTTTTGAAGCCAAATAAGGCCCTTACCGCACCTACTCCTTTCAGCAAACTTCAATACATCATTCCTGTAAAATTTGGTTCAATTTGCTTCAGTAGTGTCAGAGGAGATAGCAAATATATGCTATTTCCCATAGGGTCTAATGTTAAACCTCAGTTCAGCACTGGGGGCCATGTTTTTTGGCGGATCGGAGAAGTTTCGGTAAACTAAGTAAAGTACCTTTCATACATCATTCCTGTAAAGTTTGGTTCAAATTTGTCCAGTGGTTTTGTAGGAGATAGTCAAAATGTAAAAAGTTTACAGACGGACAACAATGGATGCCAAGTGATGGCAATAGCTCACACTGACCCTGAGCTAAAAATCAACAAAAAGTGAAATCCCCTATTACATTTAATAAAGCATTTATTGACTTTTAGTTTGGGTCTATTCATGACTATACGGACCTGGCCAAGAATTGGTTAACCTCCGTCGTTGGCCTCGGTCAACCAATCTTGACCAGTTCCGTATAGTCATGAGTAGACCTCATTAAAAGTCAATAATTGTACAATATTTGCAATTAAAAAAACAAACAAGTTAGGCTTTTTATTATCGTGTTTACGTGAAATTTTATATGACAATTCGTAATTTTACTTTCGCGTGGCCGGGAGAATGTTTGAAATTACTTATAAATTGTACATAAAGCTTACACGGATAAGCACTGTTTATGTAATGTCACTGTACATATTGACATGATCAGATGTCTTGGCATTCGCTTATGCCCACTATATGATACCAATACCAAATTACCATACATTCATGCAATTATCCCAATAAAACTTTCAGTGCAGAAATATGAGGAAAATATTAAAAGTCTATCTTACACTACAAATATGTGTTGGAATGTAAGGCCAATTTCTTACAGGTTATCTTCAAAGTGAATTGTATCTGATGGATACAAGAGTAAAACAGGATCAACTTTGACAATATAGCAGTTAGTATTAACAAACGGATAGGAAATTCAGTTAACCATTTTTGTTTACAAGGTAAATATAAACAAGAGCTGTCGCCGAATGGCAGCCAAAGATACCCCCCGCTAAATGAACCCTGAATCGATATGGTAAGCAAAAAATTAAGTTGGTGTGGACACAATACAGGTGTGGACACAGTACAAGTATGGACACAATGATATAATCTTCAAGAAAAAACTTTTCCCAAGGGTTCCAAATGAAAACACTCTGTCTAAATCAGACAAATATAAAATTCACCTTTTTCAGCCTATTTGACATTTTACACATCTACATATAGTGTTCTTCCTTTGTCTAAAGTTTCATCAAAATCCTTCAAGTGGATTAAGAGGAGTTGTGCATAAGAGGTAACCCATACATAGGGAATCAATGAAAACTCAAAGTTGATTAACTCCCCTTCCTGGTTTCTGACAATAATTATACTCCTTCATGCACATGTCCATATAGTGTTCTTCCTTTGTCTAAAGTTTCATTAAATTCCTTCAAGTGGTTTAAGAGGAGTTGCGCTTACGAGGTAACCCATACATGGGGAATCAACGACAAGTCAGTCAAATTATCTCCCCTTCCTGGTTGTGGACAATAATTATATTTCTTCATGCACATCTCCATATAGTGTCCTTCCTTTGTGTAAAGTTTCATCAAAATCCTTCAAGTGGTTTAAGAGGAGTTGCGCTTACGAGAAGTGTGGACAGACGGACGGACAGACGGACAGACAGACAGACAGGGTGATTCCTATATACCCCCCCCCAAACTTTGTTTGCGGGGTATAATGACCCTAAATGTTACAAATGACTTTGTCTTCCATCTTGGTTCCGCTACACCAGTAAACTTGAATTTTACACCGATCAGTTTCACACACAACAGTGATATTGTATGTTAATTACATGCCTGCCTGATAGGTTTTTTTTTTTTTCGATGGGACCATCTAAGGGCCATTTTGACTAATTTTGGTCCTATTTGGACTAGCAGTTTCTGAGAAGATCTTTGAAAGTGTCTTCCATAGGGACTAATGATAAACTATTTGTCCAGCTGGTGGCCTTTTTGGAAAAGGGTGAACATGCAGGATACAATTGTTGAAGGGAACCATCTCATGACCATTGTGACCAAGTTTGGAATTATATCTAATTTTCTGATAATTACCTTTAATGTGGCTGCTGATTTACATTTTTTGCCACACTGTTCACATATTACACTGACATCTTTATGAGTATCTATATGTTTTCGAAAATTAAATCCTGGTGGGAACATTTTCTTGCAAAATGGACATGTTTCAGACTTTGTGTGAGATCTTATGAAATGGCTTTTTAATCTGCTTTCACAAATATTTGTATATCCACAACCCTGAAATATAAAATGATCAGAAATAATAACAAAACATAGGTGATCAACGCTTACAAAGTTTGCCTTGTTATGACTTATGGTCAGAATAATATAACTTTGCCTTGATGCTGCTAAACATCAGAGATGGACGCATATCTAAGTATGTAATGTACAGTGGCTGAAAATTGAACTATGATGTTAAATTCAATGATGAGTCGATCAAGAGGAACATGTAGGTCAAAATGACAGAACCTTGCCTGGATACTGATGTACCATCTGAGGTGCATATGCATATACAAGGTTAGATGTTCCTACAATGTACCTTGAACTCTTCTATGAACTTGAATGTAAGTCGATGAAGTGAATGTAGATCAAAAAGACCATACATGTATTTCTTCTTGATGCTTAAGCATCATCCAAGATGCATGCATATGCAAGGCAAGAGGACACTACCATGTACAGTGACTGAGATCTGAATGTAAATCAATCAAGCCAAAAATGTATGTTAAAATGACCCAGTTTGGACTGGATGCTGAAATTTTCATCCATGATTTCAAGATAAAATATAAAACTTTTAACACTATAGGGGTGGGGCACCAGCCCCAGGGGATTTCTGATACGTGTAAATCAACTCCTCTTGCCATGATTTATCAAAATATGTATAGTTTAGGGGGTGGAATCTTGGGGAGAGATATTTGCGCTTTTTGATAGGACATTTGGGCTTTTTTAAAAGGACATCTGGGTTTTTTTAAATGGACATTTGCGCTTTTTGAATGTTTATCAGGGTTCTCCATAGGCGGTTATAGCTGGCTTCCCCGACCAGCTATATTTTGAAACCGACCAGCTTTCAAATTTGAAAGCTGGTCGGCAAAAATCGGATATTTTACAGATCCTTATTCATATGGTGCCTAATATTTGTCAAAAAATAAAATAATTACGGGTAATGTTTATCAATGCTAAAATAATTACAGGTAATTAACATAGTGTACACAGTGTAAGATCATAGCCTCCGTGAACAATGCCTTAATTAACCTTAATTATTTCTGGTTGTCAACATTTTGTTTACCTATGCACGTGGTCAAATTGATAGGTGTCATGTGCAAACCTAATTAAGGAATAGAGAACATATAATACATCTATAAGAGAGACTGTGATATTTGCATATAAATATAGCCATTGAAGATTGAAAATAAGCCTAGCTTGATCAAATTTTCACATGGATCAATAACGCAAATTACAATGTTGAGTTACGTCCCCTTGTAATGCGATAAAAATATGCATTAAAAACCTTTCGAATGATATTTTGCAAGAAAAAAATTATACAAATGCTTAAGGAATAAACATCTTTACACTTTTTAAGACTTTATATTGAATTTTACTGAGAACTCTGCAAAACGTTGCAAATTAAAAAAAAATTATTAAACTAATCTGATAAAAATTAGTAATACTTATTTGTGTTCACTTCTAGCATAAGTAACATTCAAAGACTTGCTGTTTTAAATGCACAGCGGAAAATCATATCACCACAGCGAATCAGACTTGAAAAGTTATTGTATGGATAAGTGACAATATGACTCAATGAAGGTTAAATCAAACACAATACAATTAACCAATAGGATCTAGATGAAAAGTTTGCTTGAGTCAATGTACATTTGCTTGATTTAAATTGCTGTCGAGGAAAATAGGGATATAGTGTTTCTATAGCAAACAGCAAAAGGACTGAAAAAGCCCAATTTTTTAAAACTTATTGTTAAATCTTAGTTTTTAGAAGGGTTGCTATGGAATTGAAAACATTGAAAATGTCACGTAAAAAATAAAAACAAAATGTGGAAATCATGATTTAAATAGTAAAGACATGTCAGTACTTTCCGAGCCTTGACTACGCCGCGCTTTAACTCACACTGGAAAAGTCAGCAACGTTAAACAACCGGCTATAACTGGGCATCTATGGAGAACCCTGTTTATGACTTGTCTCCTCCTTTTCCCGGAGTTCCAGTCATTTGAAACTATATGTACACATGGATGCAGTTTAATGTTTTAAAACTGGACTTACATGTATATATGTTAAAATCTTAAAGGCACCATGGTGCACAAGCCAAGTTGCAACTTTAAATATTATGTGACCAAGTTAATATGGAAACCCAAATATTTCTAAAATTTTCTATCTATTTTTTTTTCCTACCTAATATCCAAAATTCTAAGAATTCAAAAGGTCAAATTTCATGTCTTGACATTTAAATATATAAATCACTGTAACCTAAACTATGAATTGATTACAATTTCAATCAATTCAGAAACCAAATTTTCTTAAATTTTCAATTCATTTTAAATCATTGTAACCTTGACCTTTGGTCCTCTTTCCCCAAAAATCAATAAGGTTCTTCCCCTAATGATATCCAAATTTTATGTCCAAGTTTCATCTGAATTAGATCTAAACTTATTGAGTTATCTCCCAGAAACTAAATTTTTCTGAAATTTTTAATCAATTTTTTGGTCACTCTGACCTTAATCTTTGACCTAACTTATTTTTAATCAATAGGGTTCTTCCCCTTCTTATATCCAACAAAATATCAAAGCTTCATTTCAATTGGATGAAAACTTTTTAGTTATCTTCTGGAAACCAAATTTTTTTTTTAATTTTCAAACTATGTTTGATCAATGTGTTGTTGACCTTTGACCTACTTTCTCCAAAACCATTAGGGATCCTCCCCTCCTAGTATTCAACTACTTATGCAAGTTTCATTTCAATTGGGTGTAAACTTTTGGAGTTATCATCTGGAATCCAAATTTTTCTGAAATTTTCAATCTATTTTTGGTCACTGTGACCTTGACCTTTGACCTACTTTCTCAAAAATCAATAGGATCCCCCCCTCACAGTACAAAACAACATATCCAAGTTTCATGTCAATTGGATGTAAACTTCTTGAGTTATAATCCAAAAACCAATTTTTCTGAAATTTTCAGTAATTTTTCATTCACTGTGACCTTGACCTTTGACCTACTTTCTCCAAAATCGATAGGGTTCCTCCCCTACTGGTACCCAACAATATATCCAACTTTTTTTTCAATTGGATATAAACTTTTTGAATTATCATCCATAAACCAAATTTTTCTGAAATTTTCAGTCAATTTTCGGTCACTGTGACCTTGACCTTTGACCTACTTCTTCAAAAACAATAAGGTTCCTCCCCTCCTGGTACCCAACAATACATCCAAGTTCTCTTTCAACTGGACGTAAACTTTTTGAGTTATCATCCGGAAACCAAAGTTTGATGCCCCCCAACACACCTGCTAGGCTCACCTTGTTGAGCAGCATATAATGTCACGTGTTAACATGTCGGTAAACAGGAATGGACCATAATCATTCTTTTTAACATATTAAGTCTTGCATAGCATTCACTGCAGCTGCCATCCCAAAATGAAACATGCATACCAATATGGTTGATGTGGGACATGTCATTGAGCGGGAATGGAGTTTAACCATTTTACCTATCAAGTCCCTCATGTGTAAAATATGGGTCACAGACAGCATCTGAAGCAAGCATTGTTGTTCTCATGCCAAATTGCATCATATATACCAATATGGTTGATGCAGGACATGTCAGTAAGCAGGAATGGACTTTGACCATTCATCTAAACAAGTTGCTCATGTGTAATATGTAGGTCACAGACGGCATCCGAAGCATGCATTGTTGTCATCCTAATATGCATCATATATACCAATACTGTTGATGTGGGACATGTCAGTAAGGGGGAATCAACTTTTACAATTCTAAAGTACCTAACTGAGTTGCTCATGCATAAAATGTAGGTCACAGACAGCATCTGAAGCATGCATTGCCGTTGTCATCCCAAAATACATCATACATACCCGGCGATATGGTTGATGTGGGACTTGACTGTAAACAGGAATGGGCTTTAACCATTCTTCCTAACTGGACGCAGATGCCGACACTATGGGTATCACATAAATCCCTCTCACTTCACGAGGTGAGCTAAAAACAAACTGTCCTCTACTTAGTTCTACAGGCTGGTATCGATTCAGTTTGCTAAACAGAACTTATAACTACTCTTTTGCAAGTTTCAACTGAGATACCTAATTATCAATGTACATGATGTATCTATTTTTGAAATAGTTGACAGATTGTTGATCGAGAATAAAGAGTCAAAAATTTTTCTTTTTAAATGCTGGGCGAGTACCAAAAATTGTTCATTACAGCAATATTAGAAATACTCTGGACCATATGTAGTTCCTAGTTGTTTGATGTTTTTTTTTTTTTGTTTTTTTTTACAATTTTTTATGACAAACATATACATTTGTACAATACATAACAATACAGACAAGACAAGCTCATAATTGTTTTACAATATTGTCTTTCTACATATGTATCTTAAATATCTAAAAGTTTTGACCATTTATCTATATGACATTCTAAACTATCTATATGACATTCTAAACTATTGTTATAAACTGCATTTAACCTCTCAATTTGTTCTCTTTGTTTTAATTTAATCTTAAAAATATTTAAAGATAATGGATGTTTTGACCACTTACTACAATGGATATAATATTTGGCAAAGAGTATGATTGGATATAATATTTGGCAAAGAGTATGATAAAATTGAACAATTTGAATGGAATATCTCCCATATTAATTTGAAATATAATATTATGAACATTCAAGTCAAAATTACAGGTAAAGATTTGTTGTTTGATGGTTGCTCGGCCAATAAAGATGGAGGAAGTGGTGATTCACTATAGTGAATCTTTCAAATAGTCTGGGAACTTTGAACATCTACTTTCTGCTGGTGACACTAATACAATCTAACACCATTGAAAGTGCAAGATCGAGAAATCTCAGACACCCAAGGTTAAGATTTCAATATTTCTCTGACCAGGCTTGCCGAGTCAGAGAACCATTGAAATCTTACCCGAGGGTGTCTGAGATTTCTTAATCTTGCATTTTCAACAGTGTTTGATTGTTTTTCTCACAAAATACAAGTTTATGTATAACCAGACTCTAGTTAACGTCCGGCATGTCTAAGTAACTTACTATGACGTCGATAAGTCATAATGTATTTCCGAACGTGAAATTCTTATCTCACCCATGGGTTGAGACAATATGAATCTAACACGGGTGGGTGTGCGAGACAAGGAAATCTCACACACCCAAGGGCAAGATTAGGTTGTCTCTGACAAGGCTTTGCCGAGTCAGAGACTACCTAATCTTAACCGAGGGTGTGTGAGATTTACCTTGTCTCGCACACATACCCGTGTTTGATTTGTTTTCTCACCCTGCCAACACGAACGGGCAGTTGCTCATTTTGACATTGGACATCATGTTTTGCACTACTAAGCATATACGCTGGATTTCTGTTGACACTAAATAATTCAAAACATAATACATTACACAATTATTTACTTGGCTTACTGTGGCTTTTCATTTGTGTCTACTTATACACTGAAATCGTTGATCTGAAATTTGACCTTCCCCACTTTTGTTTACTTACGGGAGTTACGTCCACTTTTATGACATCATAAGATTCAAGCGGGATTTTTGAATGTTGAGTATAACGTTATTTTTAGAATTATCTGGTACATATAATAGGTGTCAAGAGTTAAAGACACAGTTTTATAAGTCGACGTTGTTTGAAAATGTGCTTATCTAAAAAGGAAAAACATAAAGACAAGTGCATTATGAATGTCAAGCAGATACAAAAATCGCGGGAAAAAGATCGTGTAAGTGTTCTCACCCAGGCGGTTGGGTGAGACGGAAAATGGGTGGGTGAGACGGAAAAATCTCACCCAGGCATTGGATACATAGAAAGCACTACAGGTAGGGTGAGAAAAGAATATCTCAAACGGCTAAAAATAAGTACTGGCTTGTCTCAAATGTCAGAATAACATATCTTCATCCAACGAATCTTAAGTCTCATCAGCAGGAAGAAATGGTAGCCAATCAGTTTTCAGGTATAAGTATCACAACAGGTAAAAATAAAAAGTGCAAATGAGTGTTAAATTTATAAAAGGTATGGAAAAAATTAAAATCCATTGAATGTCCAAATTTTAGAAGAGCAAAAGTCCACTTGCATCACAGGTAAAAAAAGTGCAAATGTCCTATGCATGGGAATCTCAACCATTTTCAAGATATCACTAGAAATACAAGATCTCTAATTTTACTGGTAAAATATCTAATTTTATAGGAAAATCTCTAATAATTAGATATCTTACCTCTAAAATTAGATATTTCCTGTAAAATTAGATATTGAAACAATTAAATTAGATATTGAAGCAATTAAATTAGATATTGAAGCTGTTAAATTAGATACTGAAGCTGTTAAATTAGATATTGATGCTGTTAAATTAGATATTGAAGCTGTTAAATTAGGGATGTTTCTATAATATTAGAGATGTTCCCATTAAATTAGAGACTTTCCTGTTAAATTAGAGATTTTGCTGTTAAATTAGAGATTTTACCTGTAAAATTAGAGATTTTGTTTTTCTAGTGATAATATATCATTCTTCAACTGACAGGGCGGGGCTCCTCCTAAGGGGACTTCTGATGTGTCATGAGTAATTAAAATATATATGGTTTAGGGGTGGGGATCTTAACTGTTTTCAAGACATTTTTATTCTTTAAATGCGGGGGCCCGGGGCAGGGCACAACCCAGGGGGACTTCTTACATAGGTCAATCAATTGCTCTTGTCATGAGTGATCAAGATAAATATTGTTTAGGGGTGGGGATCTCAACCGTTTTCAAGATAATATATCATTCTTTAAATAAAGGGTTGGGGCTCCTGACCACCAGGAGACTTCAGATTTAGATGTATCAATTAATTCATCTGATCTTGAATAATCATGCAGAATATATATGGCTTAGGGGAGTGATCTCATAAAATAAAAGAATATCAATGTTTTCAATAATAAAGACTTTCTTCTGCAAATCTAAAGTTCCATTACTCTGGAATGGAAAATCCACTTAACAATCCTGTAGACTTTAAAGATAATAATAAAACGTTCACTAGTTAGAGTACGACATGTAGATGGAAAATGCCATTTTGTGCATTTCTGGGATAATCAAAGTCACATAACTCTGGAGGGAAAAATCTGAAAACAAAAGAAATGTAAAATTTAAAGGTTTCAAGAAAAATTATTAAGGCGTTCTCCAGTTAGAGTATGACATGTGGACGGACACTGGTATACAATAAAATACGTCCCTTCAAAGACGAACAAATAAACATTAATGAATGAAGAGGAAATTCCAACTTGTTCTATAGTTCATCAATGTTAACTTTGATCAATGTCAAGTCAATTCCTCTATGTGGTCTGAAAAAAAGTTCTTAAATACGGTTCTATGAAATTTTAAAGTCCAAGGGGCAATAATTAACTTCTATAAAAATGGATCAATCTAGACAAAATTTTAACTCTTTTTCAAGGTAAACTTAAATACCACAAAAATGATCAATAATAATTATGTAAATGCCTGAAAACAAGAATTGTTTTGAAATTGGTAGGTTTATCTTTTTTTTTCACTATTTACAGAATAATTCATGGTGTATTTTATTAATAGCATGTTATGAATATATGGTTCCTCACTGTATTGAAGACCTTACAGTGACCCCTAGATGCTTTGTTTTGGGTCATTTTAACCTGAGATGGAATGTTGTCTCCTTGACATTTACCCCATTTCCTTTCTTTTTCATACATGTATATAATAAAGTGAGTTGTGTAAAATGTACTTGCTTCGTTCTCAGTCAATTATAAGAAAATAAGCTATTACTTACTTCAAATTCACATTGAAAAATCTGGCATTTTTCCATGTCATACGGGACTCCATGCTTCTTGAATTTATGTTCAATCAACCGCATTAAATTATGGTTAGCTTGGTTGCAAATTTCACATATGTATTTACTATGACATTGGTACCTGTGACGTTTCCGACTTTCCATGTCATTAAACTTCATTTTACAAGTTCTACATGGGTACATTTTTACATTTTCCTGAATTTGATCAGTTGTCAGTGCTTCTTGCTTTTTGTTCTTTGTCTGTATTTCCCCATGTGTCTCCTGTTTTTGCTTTATCTGTGCTTCTTGGTGTATTTCATTCATGTCTGCAATCTCATGGTTTTCTAAAATCTGTGTAGCCTGTTTTTCAAGAGTCTGCGTTTCCATCAGTTTTCCAGTGTCATTATATGTTAATACATGATCTGATCGTAAGGGTTTGTTCATATATCCATTCCCATTTTCCTTTGAAACTTTAATGTTCTTTTCAAAATCACTTTCAGAAATCTCATGGTTCATAATTTTTTCTGCCTTTTCTTGTGGCCATGATGTAGAAGATGAATTAAACTTACTAACACATTGTTCATAACTATTTTTGGTATTATCTCCACCAGTTTCCATTTTTTGTATATCATGTTTGTAATTTTGAGAAACACAATTTTTTGTGGCATGCACTATTTTCTGCTTTGCATCTAAATGGACAGCCTTTTTATGTTTTGTCAAATCTGACACTGAGTAACAAATGTGTTGACAGATTCCACATCTCCAGACCCTCCTGTTATGAACATTTCTCAAATGTGTCTTGTATTTCTCATAACTTCCTTCAATAACCTTGCTACAATCAACACATGTAATCCCTTGCTCAATTCCTAAATTTTCAATTCCTATTACATTTTTTGACTGGTTAGAATTCAAATCAATGGGAAGTGTCAAATATTCAGACCTATTCTGTTCATCAGTTTCCTGGTTTGATCCTCTGTGAGATATATCCAATGTAGAGGTTGTTCTGTTTTCTGTCAGGAAAATATCGGAAATTTGTTTACCCTCAACCCTGATCCAGTCCAAATTTTCATGACTTCGGTTATATATGTTATCATGATTACTAAATACAAACTGGCGACTATCTTTGTGATCTACAGCCTCCAATTCTACTGATTCTTTCTCTGTTAATTCAACCAATTCTGCATCCTCCAATTTAACTGATTTGTCCACCTCTAATTCTTCCGATTCTCTCTCCGTTGGTTCTACCAATTCTCCTTCCTTAAATTCTATTGATTTATCCTCCTCTAATGTTACTGATTTTTCCATCTCTAATTCTACCAAAATTTCCTCTTTTAATTCTGCTGATTTTTCCTTCCCTAATTCTACTGATTCTTCCTCATTTAATTTTATAGATTCCTTCCCCTTTATATTTACCGATACATTAATTTGATTATTGTTTTCTACAGACTGACTTATGGGACTGTTTTGCCTTTGATATGGTTTTTCTGACGTCAGATTATCAAGAGACATATATGACTCTGGGTTATCGAATGAATTTTCAACTTCATAGACATTCTCATTTACATAACTATATCGGATGTCTATGAGTGAATTTCTGTTATTCTGAATACTATTCATCAATACATCATTGCAGTTATTTACAACAGTTTTATTTTCCCAGTGTACATTGTCACACTTCATACCATGACATAAGTATGAGCGGTTCTCCACTGTATCAGTAATGCTGGGGGGTGTATAATCTGTAGTGTTGTACGGTAAACAAACATCAGAATGTACTCTATTCAGAGATAAATAAACTTCATCCTCAAATTTTTTACATTTTTCTATGAAATTTTGCTTCAAAGGGAACAAATCGCTAGACAGTCTCAAAAACAAACCAAGATTAAAAAGATTCCTTATATTTTTGACATCTAGATCTAACTGCCCTGTATATAGATATTTTAACATGGTATTCATGGTATACGTATTCTCCAATGGAAAGCTGTAGTTTTTACATAAGCCTTCTTCTTCCCCTTCAAAATCCCTAAAATACTGACAAGTTGCTGATAGTATAACTCTATGTGCTTGTATACAACCATCTTTGGTAAAGATCTTCACATCACACAGTATATTCTGCTGTTGATATGTGTATAAAGTTTCTAAAATATACTTCTCCATCTCTGTCAGCTATTATCTGTCATGCTTTCACTTCTGAAAATGAAATAAAATACAAATTATATACAATCCACTCGGAAACAAAAGAATATCCTCAGAAGCAATAGTTGATGATAGTATCCCAGATAACAAAAGTTACATTATACAGTTATTTAATGCATATGAGGGCAATGGACTAGAATATTTTGCCCAAGGTGTCAGAAATCCCCATGTGTTCTATTGCCCGAGGCCAACGGCCGAGGGCAATGGAACACTAGGGGGTTTCTGACACCGAGGGCAAAATTTTCTAGTCTGTTGCCCAAATATGCATTATATAACTGTTTTATTACCTTATAAAATTATTTTAGCAAAAGCATATCTCATGTAAGCAAAGAGAAGTTGTTTTCATGACAAATCAAATTTCAATCATAACTGGGCAAAGAGAAATTGTTTTCACGTCGAATCAATTTTTATTCAAAACTGGGCAAAGAGAATTTGTTTTCTCAAAATTAAATTTTATTCAAAACTTGTCAAAGTTTTACTTTATATGTATTCATGAAATGCATCTAAATTTCTGAGTTCTAATGATTTATAAACATAAATTTTTAATGGGTGAAATCAAACTTTGGTCCAATTAACAAGAAATGAAACTTTTAAAGCGAATATGTAAAGATTAACATGGAAATTAATTGTTAAAAACAACCTATCCTTGTTATCCAGAATATTGCGGGCAATAGTTTTTGTAAAATTTCCCGGGGCAATAGTTTTTGTAAAATTTCCCCGGGCAATAGATCACCGACTTTTTGCCCGGGATTCACAAGAATTGATCCTCCCATAAGAAATCGGGGCATTTTTGAAGAAATAGCGAAAATTAATGCATTTCTTTTATAATGGGAAAATAATTTTATAAGGTAATAAAAAACATTATCTCCCTCTTCTTTATCATAAAAATATGGAAAGTCTGTGAACATTTACACGTGTACAAGTTCAACTTTCTTTGCTGTTGTGTCTTCTGAGGTTGTGATTTCTTCCTGTTGACAAATGGGTATTGTTTTTGATGCTTATTCGATATAATTCTATCTAAAATAGTTATTACTCATAATTATGCATCATTTATGGCATAAACTGTACTTTTACTGTTGAAGTCTGAGTTTGTTATGGTCCGACTTTGTGTAGTCCGAGTTTGTTATGGTACGGGTTTTTCATGGTTCGAGTTTGTTTTGGTCCGAGTCATCAGGGAATCTACAAATCGTAGCCTGGACACAGCTTTATGTTCGATAACTCGAATAATTCTGCGCTCTCTAGCGGATGATCACCTCTCGAGGGCTTGAACTCGTCATATGTTAAAAATCCTTCAGCTGCTCTCTGAAATAGGTGACCAATCAGCAAGCTTCAAATTCGTGAGTCTGCGCAATAACACATGCCGGTTGTTTACAAACATAGAATTTGATGATGTGATGTTTAGTTTTGACACAAAATATTTGTTAAAATTCGAAAAAGTACAATTTAATTTATCTGACTGATCTTAAATAGAAAAGACACATTTATTGTGCTGCATATTCTGACCGGAAAGGGCAAAAATTAATTTTCATAATTAGAATACCCATGATTCATAGCTAAATCAAAACATCTGAATGAAGGATTTCCAAGGTTTATGCATTCAGGTGTTAATGGAACGATCATAGTGAGTGGAATATAACGACTGAATTATTCGGGTTATATATTCGATCAAAGTGGTTTGTTAAATAGTTTAAAATCCCTGTTATATGACATGGTGTGTCATACCGTATGATTATTAGCTAGGCTATGGAATAGCCTAGCTATATAGATAGTTCTTGGGGTGAAGTGAGGAGTACGCTTGCGCAGTGAGGAAAACGCATGCTCAGAAGATTATTGACCAATAGGAATTTCAGATTCTCGAAAATCAAAATGGCGTCCAGTTTCGTCCTGATAAAACCGGGCGGGGGTTTAATTTTTCTGTTTCCTGGTGGAAGTTGAAAAGTATTATAAACATTTACTTTAGGTGGTACTTGGAACAGGTTTGCAGAGGATGATGGGATTGGTATTGCAATATCGCTTAGCCAGATTTATAAATATAGATATCATAAAAAGAATAAGAACAGTAATGTATAAATTTAAAACCAGAAGTTAATAAATAAAGATGAGGTATTGTGCAATAATCAATAATATACAAATACTATAAAAGACTTTTCAATTGTGTTAAACAAAGCTTGATTGTAGTTTTTGGAGATACTTAGGCAATGGAGAACGAATGGTGTGTGACAGGACAGCCTATCTACGTTGTAGTAGGTAGTAGATATATAGCCAGTAAAAATCGACTGAGCTAACGGAATATTTCTTTAGCTCATTCGGTTAGGTGGCTGGCTGAAGTGCTAGAGGTCCCCGGAGGTGACCGTTGCAATTTTGTAAGGAGATTCATGCTCTCCAGTTACATTTGGCGCCCAGCAAAAAACCCACGGTGGTTAGAAGGAGCTAACCAGGGTTTGTGTGTGATTTAAGTTGAGAGTCATACATAGCAAGTATGATGACTCTCTAGGTGGGGGAAGTGTGACAGGACAGCCTATCTACGTTGTAGTAGGTAGTAGATATATAGCCAGTAAAAATCGACTGAGCTAACGGAATATTTCTTTAGCTCATTCGGTTAGGTGGCTGGCTGAGGTGCTAGAGGTCCCGGGTTCGATCCCCGGAGGTGACCGTTGCAATTTTATAAAAGAGTTTCATGCTCTCCAGTTACAGGTGGAAAGAGATAGAATTGCGTTTTTTGCGGAAGAATAAAGAGCTACCTTAGGAGAATGCAAGAACAAAACAAACAAACAAACAAACAAAAGCACGAAACTACTTTGAGTTGCTGTTGGCATAAAATTAGAGGTTTGATCGAATCAGTGACTGTTTTATCACATGTGCAGACCAACAGAAGAAATTACAAAGAAGTACCGAGAAAGGCTTACTTCAAGTATCGATTTGAGTATACAAATACATCATGGGCCACCACACCCATGTCAAATTATCAAACACGCAACTTTCTATCCTCCATAGCCTAGCGTATCGTTTTTATTTCATAAAAACCATTATCCGATTTATATCATCCACTTATGTTTATAAAGTCCCCTGGTGTTTTCTAGTTGAATTTATGATACCTTTTCCTGATTTTCCGCAAATTCTTTATTTCTTATCAAAATAACAAATGAAACTTAAAATATCCTTTGGCATGCCTATGAATCTACATTCTTAGGATGGATTTTAGGACATACTAAGAGATTTTTTTTCCAAATCCAGACAGTTTGTTTATGCCGCTGATATCATCGAAAAATCTAATGGGTGGTCCAAGTACCGAAATATATTTTGTTGCAGTATTGACCCAAAGCGACCCAAGGCACTTTCACCCGGAGCTTTTTTGCATACAGAGCAGGCCGGTGTGTCCGCGCATCTTAGACTAATTCACTTTATCCAGCAATGGTAGCTTTTACTATACAGATAAAGCCCTACGTACATTGCTGTGCTGTATCCTGCACAGCTGTATCTTGTACACTATACAGGATATCGATTAATCCACGCCCACTTCCGGTATTTATGGACAAACAGAAATCCTCCAAAAATTCATTTTTAGATTATTTTTCCAATAAATGAGGTTGTTTTATGTATTGCAGGATAAAAACAATATATAATAAGTGTCTTTAGATATCAAATGTATTTGTACTCGGTACAGGCTCGCACGTCAATCTGTTTCTAAGCCTTGTACAAATACAGTTGATATTTAAAGACACTAACACTATACATTGTCTATATATTTACAAAGTTTTAAACTGGACAACTAAATGTAAATATTCGCTTTTTAAATGCTTGAGTATAACACTTTTAATTCAATTAAGCTTTAAAAATCGGTCTGTACTATCAGATGTGATATGGGTCCTGAACACAGTGTGACCCAATTTTGCGTAAACGTTGTATTGGCCGGTATGTCCGCACATGGCCTAGAAAAACCAACATGGGAATGTTAAAAAGAAAGATTTTACAAAACCATGTGATAAAGGAAACTTATTACTTCGTCGATTTAATGATGCCAATTTGTGTATTAAAATTACAAAATATTCGAAAAGGGAGGTTCAGAACAAAAGTAGAGTTAAACAGGTTATCTGTTTTTAGCCTTTTGAAGTAAAATTTCTGGGACAAATATAACAGGGATTTGAAACTATTTAACAAACCAGTTTGATTGAATAAAAAGTGGTGTCCTGGCTACGATTTTCGGCTGTAACTTATCAGCTTTACTCAACATAAAAATATTCTGAAAATTTTGCCGAAAAGCTGATTTATCGAACATTTATTACATAAAATTTTCATTCACACAACAATGAAATCCTGATTAAAAATGGGTAATAAATCCACCATGGATTGTTTTCTTGTGTAAAGAGGTCGTAAAATTATCGAGAAACCGTCCAATAAACAAATGACAGTTATCGATGATTAATGAGCGACAGATCAATGAAAATAAAGAAAATTGGCTGACTTTAACTCGCTAGTTTACATGTCAAATTCCATCCTACTATTACGAAATTTTACCAGGATAAAGCTCGGGTGATGCTAAAACGTGTAACGGAACGAAACGAAACGAAACGAAATAGAAACGGAACGAAACGAAACGAAACGGAACGAAATTGTTTCGTTTCTTGTTTTAGTATTTATCATTGTTTAATTACTAATTCAAGGAACTGTTTCGTTTCGTTCCTGTTCCGTTTCGTTTCTTAAATTGGTAAAAATACTAATATTAATGCAAAACTTTGTACTGAGAAATAATGATCAATAATGCCCATCGAGATCTAGACGAAATTTCAAAACTAATTTTTCTTGTCCATGAAAAGTTTTTCTGTAAAGACATTTTTTTAAATGTAATTATGTCCTGATAGGACATAATTTCATCGCAAGGTATCATGGAATTATGACCAGTCTCATAGTTTTATGATATAGAGGACACTTGTAATTTCATAGAAAGATGCTATAGAATTTTGTGCATTAAATACAAAAAATGTTTCCCGGCACCTGAATCGGTTTTCATGGGTTCCCGCTACAGAGCTTCCGGATGCGTCAACAGTTGGTGCTGTCTATACAGGGTAGTCAGGTCATAATAAGGGAAGCCTGACCACAGAACATTACATAGCCACCTTGTGTGGAGAAACGCAAAAGCTCCATGCAGTATAAAGGTCCCATCTGTTTTGCTCTAAGGAGAGCAGACGCACTGAGTGTCGTATAGATGGCTAAATTTCCTGCCCCTACCCATTTCTCGCCTTTTCTAGTGGAAATTAAAACTCGTAGCCCAGGTTGTCCCTTCCACCTTTATTTCTTTCTTCTTTTACTAATATTTTTTTTCTTTTCAAACCATAGTTTGATTACCAGAATATAGAGTAGCGATATTTGTGTATGATGCTTCTCGTGCATGCAATTTGAATCGGGCCAAAATGACCAAGTGCTGCATGTAATCAATATTTTTTGTAAAAAGTACAGAAAAATCAATTTAGATCTTTAAAACTTGCACATTGATATGTCCTTTGTATGTAAATCAAAGTATTACTCTTTGTTATAAATGAAAACGAATTTTGCAATGAAGTACTACTTTTTGTTATGACAGCTACATATTTCACGAATTGGGATTGAGTAAATGTGTCAACGTTTGTTCCGCATAACAAAAGTTCCTTTGGAACAAATGTTATAAACATTGTTATAATATTTCTTCCTTTTAGAACAATTGTTATGTAACATTTATT
>MJUU01009968.1:45243-58844 GCA_002080025.1 Modiolus philippinarum | reverse complement strand
TGTCTGTTAAAAATTGTTAAACAATTGGATATATCGAGAGTTAACATTTATGGGAAAAGTCACGGTTATCAAATCTCTGGCATTACCGATCTTAATTCAGTTGTTTACTGTTTTACCAAACCCTCCAGACTACATTTTTGAAGATATACAAAAGACCTTTTTTAACTTCTTTCGGCATGGAAAGTCGGATCGCATAAAAAGAAATGTCCTAATTAATGACTATTGCAAGGGAGGATTGAAAGTCCCACATGTCAAATTTTTTTGCTATTCATTGAAGATGTCATGGATTAATAAACTACTTGATCCTTTAAATTTTTCTCCCTGGAAAATTCTTATTACTAATAAGTTAGAAAAATATGGAGGTGAAAAAGTATTTTTGTTGAATAAAGATGGTATCCAGAGGGTTGCTAATTCTTTAAATCCTTTCTGGTGAGATATCCTGCTGAATTGGTTAAAATTAAAGGAAAAACAATCCAATGAACAGAGTATCTTGAGTCAACCCATATGGTTCAATCAAAATATTGTTATTAATAAAAAGATATGTTTTTATCACAAATGGTGTGAGAAGGACATATATTTTGTCAACGATCTTGTTGATGATAATATCAGATTTTTGAGTTATGAGCAGTTCAAAGAAAAATATGACTTGCATTGCCCATATCTTGAATATTATGGAATAATCCATTCAATTCCAAAAGAATGGAAGGAAAAAAGGAAAAAGGAAAACAAATTGACAACGGTTGAAGATGACATGTTAAACAAGATAAAATTAAATCCAAAAATTTGCAAATTGATTTACAGCAATTTCGTGCAAGGATACGCAGAAGAACCACTAAAAATAAAAAATAAGTGGGAGTTAGAACTAGATCTTTCGGTTGATAATTGGAGCTATATTTTTGGTCTTCCTTTTAAGGTTTCTAAAAATAACAGATTGAGTATGTTGCAGTTCAAAATTATACACAGAATTATCGCAACAAATTCCTTTTTATTTAAATGCAAGTTAAAGGAAACTGAACTGTGCAGTTTCTGTGGTGAATTTAAAGAAAGTATTTTACATCTTTTTTGGACATGCAACACAGTTAAAAATATTTGGCTTTCTCTCCATAACTGGTTCTATGAAAAAGGTATTCAATTTCCATTTAATCCTTTAGAAATTATATTTGGTTGCACTTCTGAAAATTCAAACATGGCAATTGACAATATTCTTTTGATTGTCAAATACTACATTTATACATGTAAGTTGAAATGCTTAAAACCTAATTTAGTATCTATTAAAGAACAAATCAAAAAGGAAATATCAGTTGAAAAGATGGCCAGTTCCCTTTTCTCGGTTGCAAGAAGAGAGGCTGTAGAAAATAAATGGAGAATTATATCTGCTGCACTTGAGGATTGAACACACAATTGTATCATATATATAATTGTCAATACTTATTGAAATATAATAAATTATATTACTATTCATTAACACGATTATATATGTATTTTTCTTCAATATATACTTACTTTGTTATTATAACACTAATGTTTTTTTTTTCTCTGAAAATAAAGAATTACAAAAAAAAAACATTTTTAATGAAGCGCTTGGTCAACACTTTCATCTTCAAAATAATGCATTCAATTCTTATAATTACATTTTGACCGAAATGTAAGAAAGCACAATTTATTTACACGAAAGTATTTCATGTACATTAGGATTCTATTTTTACAAGTTATTCCGCCATGTGAACATGTGATCAAATGTGTTTCATGGGAATTGACGATATCAGCCTTTCGCGCCTCTAGTGGAATATTAGGTTCGATAACTCCAACATGCTTGTACGGGGGTGTTTCTACCATTATGAATTATTATAAATCTGCACATTTTGATATTGATTTGCAAGCTCCAAGTTTAATTGTTCAACCATTTTTTTTTATTTTGATGATTATTGATGTGTATACTATCTAAACAATACGGTCTTTACCTGGATTTACCTGTATTGAGATGTCTGCAGGTTGTTTACCTGTAATGTGATTAGACCTTTAAAATCAATTACCAAATTTATTGTAAGCCTCAGATCGTAATATTGTTTAGGTGGGGTGTGTTTTGTATATGTAGTATTTTTTTACATGCATACCACCTGTTGATACTCTGATCGCCTTAATTGAATTCACCTGGACAAACATCTTTTGATGTGACCGGTCTAGAAGCAAAATGCATTGTTGCTACATTAAAGAGTAAAATTTTTACTTAATATGTTTATATCATACGTAGCCTTTAGTTTTTCATAGGTTAATACAAGTGTTAACCTCGAAATGCACAAATGACATATTAGCAATACACATATTATTTACAAAGGCACAGGTGGAAAGGGCCAAAACAAAGAACAAAAACTTGAAAATATGAAAGGAAATGTTGATCTATCTTTCAGATTTTTTTTGTATTATTCATTTCATTATTTTTTTTTTTTTCTTTTTTTCATATTTTCTAATTTAAAATAACATGTTTGTAACTGCTCAATATGTATAAAATTATTATTTTTCTTCTCCAATCTTAATGTTAATAAAAGAATCATTTAATATTTGCTGACATATGTTAATAGAATGTAGGACAGAAAGTCACAGGACAAAAAGTCACAGACAAAAGTCACGGACTTAAAGTCACAGGACAAAAAGTCACAGTTGAAATTAAAAACATTTAGGACAAAAAATCACATGACAAAAAAGTCACAGTTTATAAAGTTTGTCTTTTGAACAATATATTAGGATAAAAAGTAACATTTTGAATAATGAATGAATAAAAGGGAATACATTTCTTTCAATTTTATTTTAAATATGGCATGTATGGGGTCATGATCTTGACTTGCCATTACATAAATTTTAGAAATGTTTGTTCAGTCATTTCCTTATTTGGCACTGACATGCAGTAAGTGTTACTATTAAAATAACCCCAGTCTTTGAAAATAAATAATCATGAAGACCAATAATTTACATGTATGGTTTAACATGTTATTGTAGGGTTTAATTGATACACAAATAACTATAATTTGAATCAATATATGTTTAGATAATGATTAATTATTGCTTAATTGGCATTTGACCAGAGGTGGGTACCCTGTCATCATTTGTATTATTACCAGTTATACGGTAGTTTAAAAGAAAGAATCTTCTGAGGAAATTCAACCGGTCATGTTGAAATAGATGGAAGGTTTTGGATTGAATTTTTAGCTCACCTGGCCTAAAAGGCTATGTGAGCTATTGCAAAATATTTTGCCATTAAAATATTAGTTTACCAAGAAAATTCATATATGTTTAAAAAAAATCACAGTTTTTCAATATTTCTAAATCTTAGCAATAAAATTCCATATGTAGTTGCTGTATTTCAAAAATAATATAAATATTATATTCAATTTCATGAGTCAGTTGATATAATTGTTTGACCATTTTTTTCTGCACCTAAATACACATGAAGCAAAGTAATTTAAGTTGTGACTTTTTGTCCACCAATGTAAAAATACAGATTGTGACTTTTTGTCCTGTGACTTTTTGTCCTAACAGATTTGTGACTTTCTGTCCTGTGACTTTTTGTCCTGTGACTTTCTGTCCGTTTACCATGTTAATACACCTGTTCTTCATGTGTTTTTTTGTTTGATTATTATTATTTTATTTAATTTCTTTTTCATTAATTTCTTCTGTTTTAATATAACGTATTTGTAACTGCTCAATATTTTTTTTGTTCAATCTTAATGTTAATTAAAAATTCATAATATTTGTAGAAATTTCTTAATTTATACACCTATTCTCACATCTAATATTTGAAAGAAATCGCCTAGGGCAATCTTCTGTAAAGTTCTAATAACACACCTGTATAGCACAGGATGTTTATTGACTCAGGTAAAACATGTACATGCATTGACTACCGATGACAGTTAAAAAGATTCATCAGCATTTTTTAAGTTTTATTGCTTTTATTCATTTTTATGAACATATATCTTATTTGTTACATTATAACTAATACAGCCTATACAAGTTTGATGGAGTTACCTCCCCCTAATTCAATAACGCTGATAGGGTCAATTGCAACTTCACATTTGATATGCCACGTGATTGGTGTTCATTCTATCAAATTGACGGAATTCAAACGAATATGCTTGAAATGTTAATATTTGTAAATAAGAAACAGCCTGCCTCGTGTTTGAAAATAAAGGCCAGTTTTCTTTGCATCGCAGCATTGACTGGTTGTTTAAACAGTCTAGAAGTGTACAAATTTGTACACTTCTAGACTGTTACTACAGTATATATATTAGTTGGAATGATTTAAATATCCATGGCACAATATTTAAGCCCTGATGCTACATAAGTTTTTTACGTGTCCGTTTTTCATTGTATAAATACTGTTGTAGATTGACCTGTACCTGGAATAGGCATCATTCTTTTTCCATTTTTGATTATCTCCCTTCTGAAGGCGAAAAATTTTCACGTCATTTCCGTAATTATCCTTTTACTTCCGGTAGACCAAAGTAAGTGGTCGAAACGTGAATGTTTCAAATAATCAATGAAAATCATAGCTATATTCTGACCATCCACGAATAAAATTATTGTTGGTTAAACTCCAAGATGGCTTCTACATGTTACATTCACTCATTTCTAAAACATTAATCTTAAAACTTCAGCACAATGCATTCAACTACTTGATGTATAATGCCTTGAATACTTTTTATGTTCGAACCTTGTTTCAACACTGTTTCGTAACATAACAGTCTCTTTCATACTTGCAAATTTTTCTGGGGCATATTTTGTGTCCTATATGGACATACACATGTTGCATCAAGTGTATAACTCAAATATTTGAGCTAAAAAGATATGTGCAAAAACAATACATCCTGAAAACCAATGGCAATGCAACTTTGGCTTCCTAAGAACAAGAACATACATAGGGAGTTTTCGAGATACAGATCTACTACGGGACAACATACCTATCTTAGCACTTTGTCGCATGATAATAATGAACTTGCAGTGCTTGACGTCTTCCGCTACGTACTTGCTGTAAATAACAATATCTTATTTGACAGGTTCCACTTACAGAATGTTGTAAACAATCGTTATATTTTCATTCTAGCTTGAAGTGAGGAACCGCAGTAACATGACTGCACTGTCTGCAGAATAACACAATGTTTGGAAGTGAACTTTAATTTTGTCGCATTTTTACGATTTAACTAGAACAAATTCTTGCAAGTAAAAAATCACGCCATTCAGAACAAGACTCATCTTCATGGGGAAAGTATTATTCCCTTAAGTTAAAAATTAGATAGCATTTCTTCGACGCATTTACAAGTGAGTGTTAAAAATGCATGAAACCGGAAATATGTGTGAACCTGAAAATGCCGGGAACGTCATAAAAGATGTGAGTTATTCCAGGAATGAAAGGATCTCGAAAACGACGTATTGAGAAGGATATGCAGGGTTTGACACTAAATTGAATTCTCAGTAGTCAAAAGGACTACATGACTGAATTCATTAGTCCTGCGGTGATTTTACTTGCTCGAAATAAATATACCTATGAGAAATTTTCAAAATTTTGCTAGCCCAAAGGACTACTGTTAGAGTTGAACCCTGATATGCATCTCTTCCACAATCTGACAATCCATTTTGTATTTTAAAATCTATGGTGGGTGTTTGATATACATTTACTTTACAGCTAACTTAGTATCTCGGGGATCTACACAAACAGTCGCCCATGGTGACTAAAAATTGCACTGAACTGAATGTTTTGGATTCGATGACCAGAATTTGTGTGTCAGTTTTTTGACACACCATAATTTATGCAACTGGTTATTTGCTACAATTTTGTCTGTTACCAGTACAATCCCCAACTTGTATGTGCATTGTGGCGATACATATCATCAGTTTCCAAACTGACAACAGCAGATAAACAAGTATTTTAGACATATGGGAAGATCCAGAAACATTGCAAGGAATTCGTTCAGGCAAATAAGAAAAAAGGTGTCCAACAGAAAATAAATTTGTAAGACCAACAGACACATTTTCAGAACATCAGCAGATGATAAATTTTTTATCCGACATTCAGTCCTGTTGGATGAAAATTTTGCCAGACAGTCTGAAATTTAGTCTGATATGTCCTTTGGTCAGGCAGTTCTTGATATGTCTGGTATTTAAGTGAATTTCTGCTTCAGCAAACTATAAAAAAGAGATATAGAGTAAATGTACACAAGACAATATTCCAATAATTACACAGTAAATCTGCAATTTAAGAGTACTTAAAATGTTATCTTCTGAAATACAATCCCTTCATTTTCTGCAAAGAAAGGTGGGCACCTAAAAAAAATTGCTGGACTCCTTGAAATTGAAAATTAGGAGACCAGGTGGTGACCATGGTTCAAAAGTTAGTGTATATCCCTGGTAACTACTTAGGCTACTGAAAAAGTTGTGAATGGATTTTACATGTAATAAAATGATGTTTTCCTGAAAGCTTAAGCATTTTTACATTGTTCGGGTAAATTTAGTTTCATTACTTTGTTCAGTACACATGACTGAAATTTAATCAAGACTTTTTTCATTAATTTTTTTGTCACTTCCAGTTTGATTGGCAAAAATGCACCACAATTGCACCTAAAGGCTATAAAAGTAATTCACAGAATTTCACAAAATTGCTATTTCCGTAAAGTGTGACATCTACTGCACATGCACTGCCAAAACAATATTTGGTACCATCATAATTATATTTATGTTGTTTAATTGCTTTAAAGATTGTGTCCAAAAATTGACAAAATCTCACACCCTGCAATATATTTCCAATTTATCACAAGATGCTTATCCTTCTCATTATGCATCCTTGCTGAGAAGAAACCTCAGAACAACACATGCAAAAAAGCCAGTGAAACCTTAGACTTCTTTAGAAGAAACCTCAGAAACGTTGCATAATCTTGCTGCAAGACTGCATATATATCACTAGTAAGATCAGGGATGGAATATGGAGCCACCATCTACAATCCTTACCTTAAAGGAGACATAAATTGGAGAGAATTCAAGGCACAGCTTGCTCATTCACATACTAAAGTATATAATTGACGTACATTAGAAAACATGCAAGCACAATTCACAATTCAAAACATGCATGCATGTACAAATTTAAAATATGTATAATTTAATAATCATGTTTTTAGGTCAAAATGTATTGCTTACATGAAAAGAGAAAGTATACTGGTCGTGAACCAGTTACCGCCATTTTCACACTGTGATTTTGCATTTGACCTTCTTCAACTCGGACTAAACTTTTAATGTGTTACATTGTAAAAGTTTACCAAGGAATACGTTAACCAATCGTGTTCATTTTAAGTTTCATTGCACATGCGCACTAATATAGTCATTTTAAAAAATGTTGGTTTTCTCGACAAATTTTGCTCATGTGTGTACCAGTTATGGCCATCTTTCAAAATATACATCAGCTTTTTATAAAATTGTTAAATGTACACTTTAATCCTTTGAAGTACTCTAAAAAGGGATGAACTAAATAGGGAATAAACAATGAAAGGTCAGCCGATGCAATTTTCAAACTGAAAGTAGCATGCTTTTTTCATTGCTCAATTCGCTCAATTTTGTTCACAATGACAAGAAAATTGAAGACCTTTACAGCCCCAATTCATCTTTATTTGACTATTTGAAGAGAAAACAACATAGTTCGCATTTATTTCTGGCAGAAAATATAGCTGACACCCAAAGTTCCCATTTGCAACATCACATGTAAAAAATCTACTTTTAGCTAATCCACACATAGCAATATATATTTTAAAGGGGCTACCAAGGGATTTTATCTCAGATTTCACTGTTTATAAAGATTAAAACAAATTTCTACAAGGAATGTTTTTTTAGGATGTTGTCACTTCTGTACATAACCATGTAACAAAAGTCACTTGCGATCTCGAAGCGCGTGAAAATTGGCGATAACTGGTACTCCACCAGTAGTAGACATGGTAGAAATCTTAGCAAGTTGTGCTATTTGGTTGGTTGCTCTAATTCACTGTGTCCTATCGCTGAACCCCTTTCAGATGGAGTAGTAAATATATTGGAATGTACATGTACCATAAACTGGAGGGTCAAAGGTACATGTGACTCTGTTGCACGTCATCTTGTGGAAATGGATAATCTCTGTTTGATATTTTATTTGGGTCTCGATGGGGTACAAACGGGATTGTGGCAAAAATGTGCATATGAAAATGAGAAAGGATGTCCATCATGAACAGGTACTGCTGAAAATTGAGCCTGTGAAACTGGTAAGAAGTAGCCTCTTTCAAAAGTCTTTGTAAAAGAGTTATCCCACTCTTGACATAGGAGAATGTAGAAAATTTGACGGGATTTCAGGAAAGGGGTCAATATCGCATTGAGATCCCCAAATAATTATGGGTGAAAAAAGATAGTGTCAGAGAAATGGGTGCTTGGATAGGTGTTAAAGACAATAATTATGTTATGTTCTTTAGAAATATAGCATTAAAATATATTTTTTGTAGCCCCAAAAAAAGAAATGCCGTTCTTGGATTGTGATGCTACTTATTGCCTAAAGGAAACAAACCACTGGGCTCAAGCTATTTATGAGATCATGTCATTTATGTCATGTTTATATTGCAGATCAAAACAAAATTTACATGCCATTTATGAGCATTGGTTTCCTTTTCAGATGGGTCCAAAAGCAAAAAAGGATGCTCGTATGGTCACTAAAGACATTGGTGGAGATAAAAATGGAGGAAAGCGTACTGTTAGGATAAGTAGATTGGTAACTATTTGTTTATATGCAACTGGTACATTGATCATGTTGACTCCACTGATGTTGAACTATTTAGAATTGTATGTGACACTGCAGACATTATGATTCAGAAGTTTATCTTAAAAAATACACCAGAAAAAGGTTACAATTGTGTTAGTGATATTAGTCTGAAAACTAGAAAATAAAAAAAATGACCAAGATGGGGAACAAGGAACAAAAAGTATGATAAACTATTGTTTGCAAAGGTCCCTTTCATACACACAAAGCTGACTGAAGTTAGAGGTGGGCAACATTGATTGTAAATGGCATTGGCTGTTACATGTACATCAACCCTTCTTATCTAGACCATCACCAGAATCGAAGTAAAATTTGTTATCAATATCTTCAGTTGGAATGTTCGACAATTTGCAGATAAAAATATTAAACATTTTGAGTACTACTACATCAGTGATATTGTTGCCTTTTTTAAAAACTGCCTGTACCTTTTTGATTGGGAAAATAAAGTACAATTTTTCGATAAATTGGGAGATTAACTTCAAAAAACCATTCCATGTCACCAGAAATGGTTTTAAGGATCCATTGTAGGGACACTTCAAGGCAATATGCATATAAAAAAGTATTTATTTACTACAAAGAACGGAACACTTTTATGATTTGGAAGAATTTAATTTGCAATCTCACTCTTTTTGGGAATTTGTCAACAGAATTGGGAAGAAAAAAAGGTAGCTGTGGTCAATTTTGGGAAAAAGTTCCAGGGGAAACAGCCTTTATAAGGTAGTAAAACAAGGCTTACAAAATCACTGTACATGTATTTGCATATTAAAATATCAAACATAACAATCAAAACCTGAAACAGTTGATGGTCAACAAATAACCAAAATTATCTACATGATCTACACAGTCTAGCACAGAGCTTTGCACAAGGGAGACACTTAGTTTAACAAATTTCTAAACCTTAGATATTGACGAACAGTAGAATTTGGATGGCTCAAATACCAGGGATAATTCCAGACTAATTTTTCATTCTTATATTCTAAACTGTCCTTTGAGTATATTGTTGAAATTCAGATATCTTTCAAAGACAGCTATAGCTCTATTCAGCTGTCCGTTACACCAGAAAATATCAGACATTTGAAAGGAAGGGTGATAATCAAACTTTATTCAATCTTGTTGAACAAAATTTGTTTTTTATCAGATACATTGTGGAGGTCATGATCATGATTTTAAATATTCTGGTTCAACTGACAGGGCATGCCACAAGGAATAAACATCTGAAATACAAAAGCCCTATCAATTTCCATTAAAAAGAGTTATATCCACTTGTCAAGGTCATGATATCAAGTATTTTGACACTGTTTGAAAAGTCTTGCAACAATGAATACACATACCAAGTCACATGCCATTCAAAAAGGAGTAACCAATGTTCAGTTTTGTACACAGACAAACTATCTGCTTCAGAATCTTTAATTTTCATGGGCAATTAAATGGGATTAAATCATGCAATTTATCAGGGAGCAATATGCATTAAATAATTCTGAAAACTAGTTTTGAATAATGAATATATTACATTTTATAGCAAATCTTTATGAATAACTCATTATCACAATATATATTCTGTTATTTTAGCCAAGATTCTATCCTACAGAGGACAAACCTAGAAGGCTGAGATCACGTAGGAAGCCATTTAGTCAACATAAACATAAAATTAGGTCCAGTATTACCCCTGGTACAGTTCTTATAGTTCTTGCTGGAAGACACAAGGGAAAGGTAAGGAATTGATCCAAAAGGGAACAGACCTGTTTATTAGATATGAACTCTGAACACAATAATTTTATTCTTCCTAGAGACTCCAAATATGTAAGCTGCAGAAAAAAGTCAATGTCTTTTTTTTGCGTCAAACTGATCTCCATACATAGTTTCCCATAGCATAGTTATTCCAAAATTATTCAGAATTCCCCCTAACGATTGTTCATTCCAGATGTAACGGTGTCCAAATTTGAATTTTTTTAGCAAAGTATACAGGACTAGGAGCAGGATGGACACCTTTGAAAATTTGTTACAAAATAAATGTCAGAAGTAGAAACTATCAACTTGCTACTGTTGAAATAACATGTAAATACTGGATAGAAAGTAATGGTTAGTATCTTGCCACAAGAAAATGAGTTAAATGATGACTTTGCTCACAGGGTGATAAATAAAATTTGAAACAAAATTTATTTTAAAAAATGGCCTTCAGGGCAAGTTCATATTTAAAATTACTACAAGTATGGTAGTTCCATAAAGCGCTCTTCATAAGAATCAAAAGCATCTTGTCTGAATAAACTCACACAAACAAAGTTATTTTCAAAAATGACCTTCGGGGCAAGTTCAAGGTTTAAATGACTACAAGTATGGCCTTTCCAGAAAGTTCTCTTAAGGAGGTTTCAGGGATTGCTCTGGCTTCTGAATATCTGTCGCCAGAAAAATCGCCAACTTGTATTTTTTGTCGCCAATTGCAAAAATTTGTCGCCAATTAGGGAGCATCCAATTGGTTTTCTAGTTTGGACAATAGACTTTTATGTCCTTTCTTCCACACTAAAAGAATAGTTCTATTTTGTATTCTTTTGTTTTGATGGCACAAATTCTTTTATCATTTACATGCTTTGCTGTTTCGGTTTGAATCGTATGCTTAACATTCCTTGTTTGCTGCCTTTTGCGGGTACTATTTTCAAACATTTCAGTTATGTCCTTCAAAGTCGTTAAATGTTTCATCTGAAGACAGGTGTTTATATTCCCTTTACAATGAGGGATTTTTTAAAATCTTTTTCTTCATCTTTTACATACTTTGTTGACTCACTTCATATTCCTTGATTACTGTCTTCAGCAAGAAGTGAATTCTCTACTACTTTGTCATTATAGGTTTTCTTAGGATTTAATGACGCTAGTATCTCTCCCATTTGAGGGAGATAAGATCAAAGTTTAATGTAATTAAATTTGCTTATCAGGTTTCAAATAAATAGTTTTTCTTTCAATAGGTCAATAAAAGTATTAAACAAAAATTGAATTTGCAATTATTTGAATAAAGTTTGTTAAACTTCAATATTATCCCCTAAATTAGTTCATTTTTTTATTTTATAAGACTTGATATACAATTTAAGGTAAAAAGTAACACTCAAAGCCTCTTTAATTTCGTTTTCACAACATAGAAAAGGGGAAGTAACTCAACTTCATAATTGCATAATCTAATCCGTTTGTTTTCGTGAGCATTTATGAAAATAAGTGATATTAAAGAAAAAAAATGAAAAGTATAAAATTTTAGTGTATAATAATACTCTAATGACCCTAAAAATTTTATGCTGTTAAGAGTTAAGAGCAGAAAAAGACATTTTTATTGGCAGTTTGGTGAAAAATATTACAGTCAAGCTTCAAAATGTAACGCCGCTCATACGCTTTGTTGAATATTGCCATAATTACGTTAAAATTAGACCCAATTGATCAAAAACGTTGAAACAAAAATAAAAAAATGGCGCCCCTTTCCGGAAATTGAAACAATTAACGGACTGGATCGGAAAGGATACGTTATTTTTCCGGATCTTCCCAACAAAACGAGAAAAAAACATTTGTTAAAATACAATAAAATGCCGACCGACCGACCCTATTTTTCAAAGTGTGGTAGCAGGAAACAGACATAAATTTTTTTTTGGCCTAAGACAATACTGTAGGTGAAAAACCTGGAATAATGGCCTTTCAGGTCCTACAGTCTTCATGCAGTTTTCATTATTTATTCAGAGTTATGTGCTTTATTTCATATGTTCATATTTTCAAAACTTCATTTCTTGAAATTACATTTTTCACTAATACTTGCAATAATATTATATTTCAGAGAGTACATTTTTCACTAATACTTGGCATAATATTATATTTCAGAGAGTTGTTTTCCTCAAAGACTTACCATCGGGACTCCTGCTCGTAACAGGTAAGATTGAAAAATACCATATTAGATCCCAATGTTGGACATAACTATGAGGTATATTGTAGCTGTATCAATACTTAAATCTTTTTAAAATAGAAAATTATTTAAAAAAAAGACAGGGGATGAAATTTTTACTTCTCTTTATGAATGACTTGGTATAAACTCAAATTCAGCTTGGGGCTATTCCAGTAAAATATGTCTCCCAGGGGCAGAATGCTCATGAAATTAAGGGGTACCACCAACAGATTTAAATTAAGATTAATACATATGTAACATGCAGTGTTTTGAAAGTTTGCCTCCAACCAACATTTTAATTCCACATATGTAACATACAGTGTTTTGAAAGTTACAACCAACATTTTAATTCCACATGTGTAACATACAGTGTTTTGAAGTTTACTCCCAACCAACATTTTAATTCCACATCTGTAGCATACCGTGTTTTGAAAGTTTACCTCCAACCAACATTTTAATTCCACATGTGTAACATCAGAACATAGTGTTTTGAAGGGTTACCTCCAACCAACATTTTAATTATACCCCCTCTACATAGTAGTGGGGGTATACTGGTTTACCTCCGTTCGTCCGTCCGTCCGTAACCACACTTTTCTCAGCAACTACTTTACAGAATGAATTCATATTTCCACAAAAGCTTCCTCATGATGGTCCCATGAGTATATATAGATTTCAAGGTTACCGCATAAGTACTTCCTGTTTGCCGAGACTTTATGGTTTTTTTAATTGTTGTACAGCATATGGAATTTTTCGTCACATTTTTTTCTGAAACTGGAAGAGGAATTCAATTGTTGTTATGCGCAGATCTACCTTATGGTCCAATCTATCGTGTATTCCGATTTTAATGTTACGTCATAAGCACTTCCTGTTTGCTGAGAC
>MJUU01009968.1:16812-28013 GCA_002080025.1 Modiolus philippinarum | reverse complement strand
TCTCCTCTGAAGTTACTGAAGCAAATGGAACCAAACTTTACAGGAATGATGTATGGAAGGTCCTTTACTTAGTTTGCCGAAATTTTTTCGATCCGTGAAAAAACAGCCGCCAGCGCAGAACCTACTTTTACATGGAACCCTATGGGAAAAGCATATATTGACTATCTCCTCTGAAGTTACTGAAGGAAATGGAACCAAACTTTACAGGAATGATGTATGGAAGGTCTTTTACTTAGTTTGCCGAAATTTATCCGATCCGCCAAAAAACATGGCCGCCAGCGCAGAACATAGTTTAACATAGAACCCTATGGGAAAAGCATATATTGACTATCTCCTCTGAAGCTACTGAAGCAAATTGAACCAAACTTTACAGGAATGATTATGGAAGGTCCTTTTCTTAGTTTGCCGAAATTTTTTCGATCTGTGAGAAAAAACATGTCCGCCAGCGCAGAACATAGTTTAACATGGGACCCTATGGGAAAAAGCATATATTTGCTATCTCCTCTGAAGCTACTGAAGCAAATTGAACCAAACTCTACAGGAATGATGTATGGAAGGTCCTTTACTTAGTTTGCCGAAATTTTTTCGATCCGTGAAAAAACATGGCTGCCACCGCAGAACATAGTTTAACATGGGACTCTATGGGAAAAGCAAATGGAACCAAACTTTACAGGAATCCTTTACCTAGTTTGCCGGAATTTTTTCAATCTGTGAAAAAACATGGCTGCCAGCGCAGAACATAGTTTAACATGGGACCCTATGGGAAAAGCAAATATATGCTATCTCCTCTGAAGTTACTGAAGCAAATGGAACCAAACTTTACAGGAATGATGTATGGAAGGTCCTTTACTTAGTTTGCCGAAATTTATTCGATCCGTGAAAAAACATGGCCGCCAGTGCAGAACATAGTTTAACAGGGGACCCTATGGGAAAAGCAAATATTTGCTATCTCCTCTGAAGCTACTGAAGCAATTGGAATCAAACTTTACAGGCATGATGTATGGAAGGTCCTTTACTTAGTTTTCCGAAATTTTTTGATCTGTGAAAAAACATGGCCGCAGCGCAGAACATACTTTTACATGGAACCCTATGGGAAAAGCATATATTGAATATCTCCTCTGAAGCTACTGAAGCAAATTGAACCAAACTTTACAGGAATGATTATGGAAGGTCCTTTTCTTAGTTTGCCGAAATTTTTTCGATCTGTGAGAAAAAATGGCCGCCAGCGCAGAACATAGTTTAACATGTGACCCTATGGGAAAAGCATATATTTGCTATCTCCTCTGAAACTGCTGAAGCAAATTGAACCAAACTCTACAGGAATGATGTATGGAAGGTCTTTTAATGTGCTGAAATTTTTCCGATTTCTTTAAAAATGTGGCTGCCAGCGCAGAACATATAGTCCAAATTGGGACCCTAAGGGAAAAGCATCTATTTGCTATAATCTCCTCTGAAGCTACTAAGACAATTTCAACCAGTTTTTACAGTAAGGATGTATGGAAGGTACTTGGATCTGACAAAAAAGATGGCCTCCAGTGCAGAACATAGTTTTACATTGGAGCCAGGAATGAGATAACCATCCTTATAATCATCATCTCTGAAATGTATAGAAGGTCCTTTGCAAAAATTATTCATTTCAATAGGATCAGACAAAAAAACATGGGTGCAAATGAAGAAAATAGCTAAACATTTGACCCCATTGGTAAGGAAACATCTTTTTTAGTCATGTATGGCATAGAAGCATTTTGCCAGGTGAGCGATACAGGCTCAGTCTCTGAGCCTCTAGTATATGAATTTTATGCTTATTCTTGGCCAACTCGGTTGTTAGTGATACAAATATTTTATGTAAATGAATTATATTTCAAAAGTGTATCTACATCTTTTGTGTGTTTAATGGTGCTTAACAGTATGTTTGATTTATTAAAGGTCCTTTCCATTTAAATGGTTGCCCACTCAGAAGAATTAACCAGCAATATGTGATTGCCACAAAGACAAAAATAGACATGGGAGATCTAAAAATACCAGAAAGAGTAAATGACAAATATTTTGCTCGTCAAAAGTTGAAGAAACCCCGCCACACTGAAGGGGAAATTTTTGACACCAAAAAAGAGGTTTGTTTACATTAGATCTATAGATTATATATAAATACTAGTGTTGGGAATCGGATACAAAAATCATAATCGATTAATCGGAAAAATCGGATGTACCTTCCGATTCGATTATCGATTAAAATCGGATATCCTTATAGTGCTTATAGAGTTTAGTTTTAACCATGTTTGCTGTGCTGTTATATTGCAAAAATTCAAACTATATATCAATTTTCACCATCGGTTTGATAATGCATATATATTTATCATGTTTATAACCTGTTGGTTGAGAACAATTCTAAACAGTATGCTATATTAAGAGAACTCCACTTCTGATAAACAATTTTATTACTTTTTATAACCCACTCTAGAATTATCAGACAGAAAAATGCTTAATTTTCTGCAAAATTTAACTGGCATCCGATTATCGATTATTGAAAATTATAATCGATTAATCGATTTTATGTGAAAATCGATCGATTATCGATTATAATCGATAATCGGAACATCACTAATAAATACACATGTATAAGAACAATGGAAACCATGACGACTAGCCATATGAAAATCTCCAATAACACCATGAGCTATTCACAACAGTCTTTACCCTGAAATAGACAACATCATAATATGTTTTGTGCACAAAAACGTCAGTTAATCTTATTTTATGGCTGTCATTACCGTATAGGTCTACCTCCATCATTAAATGTCATTATAATGGAAATAATTCTTGTTTGCCAGTGATTTGAAGTCAATTTACATATGGATGTCTATTATAATTACTGTTGAGCTAAAAAATGTGTTTGCAGTTGATCTGGCATAAAACTTGTGCATGTGATAATGTCACGTGATCAAAGTTTGTAAACAAAATGGCGACTTCCAGGGCACTGGTATTACAGCAGACTGTATGTGGCGATCAGCCCTACAAAGTGGAAATAAATTATTCATGTAGCGATGTTTATTTTTTCATCTCATTAAGATTAATGAACACATGTGAGATGTTTTCATCCAGTGACAAAATTGGAGATTCTTGATATTGACGGTCGACACGAAATATAAATTGAATAAACTCAATATTGTGAGAGCCAAATCAACTGAAAAACTTTTATCATGGAGTCTTAGCCACAGATACAGTACAGATGACCTTTCTTTAAAATAAAATTGTTGGAGAAACTTGTTTTTGATTTGCACTCAAAAAGGGGAGGGTCATTTAGTTGATTTTTACATATATTTGTATATCCTCTAGCATTTGTACCATGGAAGTTTCCTTTGTTTGCTCTAGATTTGTCATAGGTACAATAAATGAAAAACTACATGTAGTTGAAATTCTGCATTCCAATAACACAAGCAAGACTGTGGAGTTAATTTGCTGGAGATAAAACATGTCATATTATAATCTATACTAGTGGCATGTTTTGCAGACGAAATCTCACATGTAGAATATTGTGCTACTCATGGCTTTTAAATTTGCGATTACATCACAAAATCCTGGGCAGAACACTGATGATGATTCAATGATAAGTCATAAGCCAAAAGTGACCGTGTTCATGTATATCACAAGTTCAAGATAAATAACAAACAACACAAGAAAAAAAGAAGCAACAATTCAAAGGTCTTTAGCCAATTCTGTTACAAATATGTGTAAAGGATAGTCTTCATCAGTGTAAAGATAGTCTTCGTCTGTGTCAATTATGACGGATTTCCCAGATCATTAATGTATTTTATTTGCAATTCATCAATGAATATACCTATATTCCTCTAGTAACACCTTCAAAACTCCTGTCTTTTGTCTGTTAATCAATTACTCAACTTTCAATAGAATTCTATAGTATACAAATTTGTCACAACTGGAGTATCAAGGTAAACCCCTTCAGGCAGTACAAATTGGAATACAATAGAATGCCCTTAAGACATATTCCAACCAAACTTTCAGAATATGTTGTTATCAGACCTGGTTATGCACATTATACTTAATTTATTTTTCTTCTAGTCTAGACATGCACATGATGATAAGTTATTAATTTTACAGATTTTAGAAGTTCACGGGGCCAAAAAAGGCTCTTCTGTAGTGCAGGCGACACAAGTATTCCACGGAACACCCATCAGTTTTAATGGAATAGCACTAATTTCATAAGGTTCAATATGTAACATCAAAACACCCCTCCCCAAATAAAGAAAAATAAAGTACAACAAAATGTACATTCACACACATTAAAGTGCGTAAAAAGTTACAACTGTTAAGTGCACACAAATCTACGAATTGAATTTTTAATGATGTCTGAAGTATTAGAAATACACCAATTCTTTAATATGAATCTGGAGTACAACATAAAAAGACTAAAAAAANAATTGGATTTCAAAAATATTTGATTCCAATTTTGGTAAATTTCCTGAAAGTCTCAAAGACCACTTATTTTTTGGAATTCTACCTAGCAACCATACTTAAAATGTTTGTGTAGTTTAGGATGAACATTTTCATCATTTGGATTTCAAAAATATTTGATTCCAATTGTGGTAAATTTCCTGAAAGTATCAAAGACCACTTATTTGTTGGGAATTCTACCTAGCAACCATACTTAAAATGTTTGTGTAGTTTAGGACGGAAGATTTTCATAAATTGGATTTCAAAAATATTTGATTCCAATTTTGGTAAATTTCCTGAAAGTCTCAAAGACCACTTATTTTTTGGAATTCTACTTAGCAACCATATATCCTAGAATTCTTTTAGTAACAATAATGACTATCAATAGGTAGATTAAAAAAATATGCCAGGGTGTATAACAACTGTTTTCTGTGTCAAACAGGGAGTGCAGGGATAGCTGTCGTTTCCGACAACATCTCGTTTTTTTTTTTTTTGGCCTAAGACAATACTGTAGCTGAAAAACCTGGAATAATGGCCTTTCAGGTCCTACAGTCTTCATGCAGTTTTCATTATTTATTCAGAGTTATGTGCTTTATTTCATATGTTCATATTTTCAAAACTTCATTTCTTGAAATTACATTTTTCACTAATACTTGCAATAATATTATATTTCAGAGAGTTGTTTTCCTCAAAGACTTACCATCGGGACTCCTGCTCGTAACAGGTAAGATTGAAAAATACCATATTAGATCCCAATGTTGGACATAAATATGAGGTATATTGTAGCTGTATCAATACTTAAATCTTTTTAAAATAGAAAATTATTTAAAAAAAAAGACAGGGGATGAAATTTTTACTTCTCTGTATGAATGACTTGGTATAAACTCAAATTCAGCTTGGGGCTATTCCAGTAAAAATGTCTCCTAGGGGCAGAATGCGCATGAAATTAAGGGGTACCACCAACAGATTTAAATTAAGATTAATACATGTGTAACATACAGTGTTTTGAAGTTTACTCCCAACCAACATTTTAATTCCACATCTGTAGCATACAGTGTTTTGAAAGTTCACCCAAACCAACATTTTAATTTCACATTTGTAACATCAGAACATACAGACTTGCAGTGTTCTGAAAGTTTACCTCAAACCAACATTTTAATTCCACATGTGTAACATACAGTGTTTTGAAGTTTACTCCCAACCAACGTTTTAATTAAACACCCCGCAAACAAAGTTTGGGGGGGTATATAGGAATCACCCTGTCTGTCTGTCCGTCCGTCTGTCTGTCCGTCCGTCTGTCTGTCTGTCCGTCTGTCTGTCTGTCCACACTTCTTGTAAGCGCAACTCCTCTTAAACCACTTGAAGGGTTTTGATGAAACTTTACACAAAGGAAGGACACTATTATGGAGATGTGCATGAAGGTCCGAAACCAGGAATGGGAGATAATTTGACTTCGACTTTTTGTTGATTCCCTATTTATGGGTTACCTCGTAAGCGCAACTCCTCTTAAACCACTTGAAGGATTTTGATGAAACTTTACACAAAGGAAGGACACTATATGGAGATGTGCATGAAGGAATTTGATTATTGTCCAAGACCAGGAAGGGGAGATAATTGGACTTTGACTTTTCGATGATTCCTTGTAAGTGCAACTCCTCTTAAACCACTTGAAGGATTTTGATGAAACTTTACACAAAGGAAGTACACTATATGGAGATGTGCATGAAGGAATATAATTATTGTCCAAAACCAGGAAGGGGAGATAATTGGACTTTGACTTTTCGTTGATTCCCCATGTATGGGTTACCTCGTAAGCGCAACTCCTCTTAAACCACTTGAAGGAATTTAATGAAACTTTACGCAAAGTGAGAACACCATATGGAGATGTGCATGAAGTAATATAATTATTGTCAGAAACCAGGAAGGGGAGATAATTTGACTGAGTTTTCATTGATTCCCTATATGAAAAAGAAAGGAAATGGGGTAAATGTCTAGGAGACAACATTCCATATCCAGGTTAAAACGACCCAAAACAAAGCATCTAGGGGTCACCGTACGGTACCATATTTTTGAGTTTTCATTGATTCCCTATGTATGGGTTACCTCGTATGCACAACTCCTCTTAATCCACTTGAAGGATTTTGACGAAACTTTAGACAAAGGAAGAACACTATATGTAGATGTGTAAAAATATCAAATAGGCTGAAAAAAGGTGAATTTTATATTTGTCTGATTTAGACAGAGTGTTTTCATTGGAACCCTTGTGAAAAGTTCTTTCTTGAAGATTATATCATTTTGTCCATACTTGTATTGTGTCCACACTTGTACTGTGTCCACACCTGTATTGTGTCCACATCAACTTAATTTTGCACTTACCATATCGATTCAGGGTTCAATGAGTGGGGGGGGGGTATATTTGGGTGCCATTCGGCGACAGCTCTTGTTCCACATGTGTAACATACAGTGTTTTGAAAGTTTACCCTTAACCAACATTTTAATTCCACATGTGTAACATACAGTGTGTTTTGAAAGTTCACCCCAACCAACATGTGTAACGTCAGAACATAGTGTTTTGAAAGTTTACCTCCAACCAACAACATTTTAATTCCTTGGTGTTTTGCCTCCATAGGACACTTTTTTTCTGGAATAACCCTTAAAAGAAACAAATTTGATAATTTAATGAATTAAAATTCATTTAAAACTTGTATGGAAATTAATTTATTCGTTCTGATCATTATACTGTTCATAAAATTATGTGAATTCAGTATAGATATGGTTTTCATTTGAAAATGTTGTGTGTGACATCTACCAGAGAATAAGTGATATTCTTGTGAGCAATTTTCAAGACAAAATTTTAGCATTAAAGCTTATTATTTGATAACATTTTGCTTTTCCTTGGAAGATTGCACATCATGATAATTACTTTTTACATGAATTTTATGCTTATTCTTGGCCAACTTGGTTGTTAGTGATACAAATATTTTATGTAAATGAATTATATTTCAAAAGTGTATCTACATCTTTTGTGTGTTTAATGGTGCTTAACAGTATGTTTGATTTATTAAAGGTCCTTTCCATTTAAATGGTTGCCCACTCAGAAGAATTAACCAGCAATATGTGATTGCCACAAAGACAAAAATAGATATGGGAGATCTAAAAATACCAGAAAGAGTAAATGACAAATATTTTGCTCGTCAAAAATTGAAGAAACCTCGCCACACTGAAGGGGAAATTTTTGACACCAAAAAAGAGGTTTGTTTACATTAGATCTATAGATTATATATAAATACACATGTATAAGAACAATGGAAACCATGACGACTAGCCATATGAAAATCTCCAATAACATCATTAGCGATGTCACAACAGTCTTTACCCTGAAATAGACAACATCATAATATGTTTTGTGCACAAAAACGTCAGTTAATCTTATTTTATGGCTGTCATTACTGTGGACAATATAGGTCTACCTCTATCATTAAATGTCATATTATAATGGAAATAATTCATGTTTGCCAGTTTACATTTGGATATGAAAAAGAAAGGAAATGGAGTAAATGTCAAGGAGACAACATCCCATATCCAGGTTAAAACGACCCAAAACAATGTCTATTATAATTATTGATGAGCTAAAAAAATGTGTTTGCAGTTGATCTGGCATAAAACTGAACCCTAGTACTGCAGGACCTCACTATATCGACGACCCAGATAAGTTTTGTTTACTGCCGGTCGTCGATTTATTGACTACTTCCGGTATTTCTTTCACTGCCGGTCGTCAATATATAGACTTTCTATATTAGGTCGGGATTTTGACCAATGAAATTGTGCGGTTATTTTTGTAACACGTAAACAACGCGTCAAAGGAAGGAATTTCCTATACAGAACTGTTTTCATTTGCTCTCTACGATACTCCATTTGGAAATAAATGTATGTGGAAATTACACATTGTTTGTGTACAAAGTCGAAGATGGAGTTGTTGACGCTGATGTGTGATGGGAGCTATTTGAGGCTAAAAATCGCGATTTTTTAGGGGAATAGGTTACAAACGGTGATTCTGGGCATTAAAATTTGAGTTTTGACGAGGATTACACTGAAAATAATGAATAAATCGCGCAGTTCGTGGGTTCTGGGAAAAATTGAGAAACACAAGCACTCCCGGTTGACAAAGAAATCATTGAAAATTTATAATTATGGATAATCAGGACACGATTGATGATTTTATTGATTATCTTTTGCACGGGTTTGCATTTTGGGTATAAATCAAATAAGACGAACAGGTACGTGGCAGATTTCTTGAACCTAGGACTGTCAAAATTTGACCCCCCCCCCCTTTTTCCCCAAAATGGGAAAATATTACTTGGAACAACATTTTCATGACATAATCGCATGGGAATAAAAGAAATACATGTAGATGATATAAACCCATCTTGCTTTTAGCTTCATTTAATTTCTAATAATGAACATAATAATTAATTATAAAACAACAAAACATTGTTTGTATCCTTTTATTTGATATATTTCAAGAAATACTCGACATAAAATTATATTTTTTTCAACACGGAAAAGCCTGTTCAATTCTGAAAAATAAATACATTGAATGTTATTACAAAAAAACAACAGATCATTGATTAAATTGACAAAATATTAACATGGGGTTAAATAATAAAATTTATCAAAACAAGCTGGCACAGAGAGATGCAGAGCTTAATTGACATCACGGCAGCAGCAGTAGTGAATAATCTAAATATAGCCGGCAGTACTAGGGTTAAGCACGTGATAATGTCACGTGACCGAAGTTTGTAAACAAAATGGCGACTTCCAGAGCACTGGTATTACAGCAGACTGTATGTGGCGATAAGGCCTACAAAGTGGAAATAAATTATTCATGTAGCGATGTTTACTTTTTCATCTCGCTCATTAAGATTAATGAACACATGTGAGATGGTTTCATCCAGTGACAAAATTGGAGATTCTTGATATTGACGATCTACACGAAATATAAATTGAATAAAATCAATATTGTGAGAGCCAAATCAACTGAAAAACTTTTCCAATGGAGTCTTAGCCACAGATACATTGCAGAAATATAAATTGAATAAACTCAATATTGTGAGATCCAAATCAACTGAAAAACTTTTCCAATGGAGTCTTAGCCACAGATACATTGCAAATGACCTTTCTTTAAAATAAAATTGTAGGAGAAACTCGTTTTTGATTTGCACACAAAAAGGGGAGGGTCATTTAGTTGATTTTTACATTATATTAGTATATCCTCTAGCACGGAAGTTTCCTTTGGTTGCTCTAGAATTGTCATAGGTACAATAAATGAAAAACTACATGTAATTGAAATTCTGCATTCCAATAACACATGCAAGACTGTGGAGTTATTTGCTGGAGATAAAACATGTCATATTATAATCTATACTAGTGGCATGTTTTGCAGACGAAACCTCACATGTAGAATATTGTGCGACGCATGGCTTTTAAATTTGCCATTACATCACAAAATCCTGGGGAGAACACTGATGATGATTAAATGATAAGTCATAAGCCAATAGTGACCATGTTCATGTATATCACAAGTTCAAGATAAATAACAAACAACACAAGGAAAAAATAAGCAAGAGCTGTATCTAGGCAATTCAAAAGTCTTTAGCCAATTCTGTTACAAATATGTGTAAAGAATAGTCTTCATCGGTGTAAGGATAGTCTTCGTCTGTGTCAATTAATTCTATCAACAACCTTAAATCATAACAGTTTTCCAGGATTAGGACCCACACATAAGATGCCTTAAAGATTTCACTTTGTCTGTCCTTAATAGCAATATTGTTCCATGCAAATTTCTTTGTATCAGTTGGAATGAATGATGATGAATGATGATGACCACATCCTGTATGTAGACAATTGAATGTTAAATGCCCCTCCGTTGAAAATTCAGGGGGCATATTGTTTTACCCTTGTCTGTCTGTCTGTCCATCCTTCCGTAGGAATAAAATTCATGTGTTTCAACCAAATTTCTGTTATGTGGAAGAATTAAACCATTCACAAACGTATGAACAATACAATGATTCCGTTTTAGTAAGGGCTTTTTTGTTAAAATGTATATGGGTGGATTGAAAGGGACTTTCAAAATGCTGTGATTGGGGTTCCAATTGTCTTGGATTTCGTGATTCACTAAAACCACGAAATTAAGTTCCCAACCAAATGCATTTTTTCCAAAGGCTTTTAATGCATAGAATTCTAAACCACCAATTTAAATGAGTTACTTAATGAAGTAGTAATTTTAATGAAAACCACAAAAATTGATGTCCACGAGTAAAAGTGCATCCACAGTACCCCCACAACCAGCAACATTTTTTGTAGAAAACCCCTTATAAAATTTTTGTTTCTTGATATTTGGGTTATTGGATGTGGTTTGTTTCCATTGATTAATTCACTTTTTATACGACTGCAAAAATTTTTGCGGTCGTATATTGGTATGGTGCTGTCGTCGTTGTCGTCGTCTGTAGACACTTTAGTTTTTGGTCAATAACTTTAGTTCTAGTAGATCAATCCTTATGAAATTTTAGCGTAATGTTCTTTGGTACAAAAGGAAGGCTTGGCTTAGTTTTGGTCATTGTGACCCCACCCGTTTTTATACGACCGCAAAAATTTTTGCGGTCGTATATTGGTATGGTGCTGTCGTCGTCGTCGTCGTCGTCGTCGTCGTTGTCGTCGTCGTCGTTGTCGTTGTCGTCGTCGTCGTCTGTAGA
>MJUU01009968.1:0-16591 GCA_002080025.1 Modiolus philippinarum | reverse complement strand
AAAAAAAATAATTTAAACAAATGCAAAAATAAAAATTAAATAAATAAAATTCATTTTGATGTATAGAAAAAACATATCTATAAATAAATAAATAATATTTGCATCTGTTGCAATTTTCTCAAAATAATCAAACATGAACAAACAAACAAACAAAAACAAACAAACAAACAAACAAATGAATAAATAAATAAATGAAAATGATATTATTATTTTTCTTCTTCAATCTTAATGTTAATTAAAAATCATTTAATATTTGTAGACACATCTTAATATGCCTGTTCTTCATGTTTTTTTTTATTTTTATTATTATTTTATATCATTTTATTTAATTTCTTTTTCATTTTTTTCTTCTCTTTTAATATAACATGTTTGTAACTGCTCAATATTTTTTAAATTATTATTTTTTTCAATCTTAATGTTAATTACAAATTTATAATATTGTAGAAATATCCAAATTATACATCTGTTCTCAGAGCTAATACTTGAAAGAAATCACCCAGGGCAATCTTCTGTAAAATTCTAATTAACACACCTGTACAGCACACAATGTTTATTCGCTCAGGTAAAACAAATACATACATTGACTACCGATGACAGTTAAAAGGATTCATAGGCATTTTTTAAAGTTTTATTGCATTTATTCATTTTTTATCAACATATAACTGATTTGTTACATTATAACTTACGCAGCCTATACAAGTCTGATGGAGTTATCTCCCCCTTATTCAATAACACTGATAGGGTCAATTGAAACAATTTTAGCATATAGTTAGGTGAAATAAATTATATACAATTTTAAATTGATACATTAAATGGAAAGACCAATGGTAAAGGATTAAATTCAACTAAAAATATTGATAGGTTATTGACCTTGTATCAAGATAATTCACAATTTACGAATGGTTGGAAAAGGCACTCTAGGACTTTTACCTAAGTTATTGATTTCTTTCACAGGGAAGGAAAATCTACAATCTAATGAAATCTTTCTTACTGACTTTGAATGAGCTATTTAAGCCTTTGATGACTAGAAAATTGGGTGTAATTGGGCAAATATGTTTCATAGAATTGATAGATAAAATCCAAATGACTTTTACAAATTTCAAAAACCTTACCTTACTACATCCTTAAGGATGTATTGCTTTGTGCTTTTCAACTTGTAGCTTAATTTTCACAATTTTCGTCTCACCTCCAACAAAGGTGCACATTTGTGAAATTTGAATCTTTGTTGCATTTCTAAAAATCATCATTAATTTTTAAAGTAAATGTAATATGATTTATTCACAACATCCTTGTACATTGTATTAATTTTGAATGCTAAATTGTGCGAATTAAAATATGAAGCAATTTAAATTCCATGAAATAGTCTTCAAATGCTATGTTCTTCAATATAAGAAATAAATTCACGTACCACGAAAATAAGTTGCCGCACTATGAACCTGAAGTATGATCTGTGGAATTAAGTTGGCACCAAAAAAAATCTAATTGCTATTGCAACGTCTAATTTCATTGGTCAACGTCACAAACAACGACGAAGTTATTTTCTCGATAAAAGCTTCTTGCCCATTAATACGCTCCGAGGAAAATAGTGCAGTATATGTTGACGTCAAATTCAGTTTAAACATTGTTTAAAGTTAAAAGGATTGGAATTATAAGAAATAAAAGTAATTTTGGAGGAGTTTATGGATGTGTAAATGCGGCCTTTCACTCACAAACTTTACTTCAGACTTTATTCAGTTTGTGAGTGAGTCGGCCACGTTTACTCCTATAATAATTTTTTACAGCAGTTCCTTTTGATTTGTAATACCTACTAGATCTACAGTATATACTAGATCTACTGTATAAGTATTATATTTAGTTAGTTGGTACATGCCAGTCTGTCATTTGTCAATTGACCTAGACCTCAATTGCACAGTTCATTGACTTTGTAAAATTTTTTGCATATTCAATTGCATGGTTCATTGACTCTGTGAAAATTATGGTATACTAGTACCATATTAATTCCACTAGATGCCCTTAGGCCATACAAAAATAATGATTAGATTCTCAGGCCATTTTTCAGAAAAAATGGTGAGGCAGGGAGGTAGAAGATTTTTATTTTTATTGGTTCAAAATCATGATGAGGCATCTTTTTACATTGCTGAAATTTCCAAAAGGTAATGAGGCAGGTGATTTTCATTTTTTTTTATTTGAAACTTAAATAAAAAGGTAAAATTAGTTCCCAGAAAAGAGATGAGGCAGAGGCCTGAGAAGCTAATGTATTTTTTTATTTGGCCTTAGTGCATTGCAATTTTTCAAGAAGGAAGTGTATATTTCATAGCAAANATATGGCGCTCAGCTATTAGATTTTTGATAACTTGTTTCCTTTCCCAGCTATGAGGGGCCGAACGGGGCCAAAATTGCGAATTTGCAGATTATGTAGAATTTTTATTTTTCATCAGATTTCGATGGGATTTTTTTCTTTGGATTTCTCTTGATCTAAGCTTTCAACGGATTTTGTGTAGGTCTTACCGTTTCCTAGCTACAAGGGGTCAAAGGGGCCAAAAATGCAATTTATCTAAAAATGTCAAATCTTTATTTTTCATCGGATTTCAATGAGATTTTTTTCTTTGGATTCCTCTTGATCTAAGCTTTCAGCAGTAACGGATTTTGTGTAGCTCTTACCGTTTCCGAGCTACAAGGGGTCAAAGGGGCCAAAATTGCAATTTTTCTAAATATGTCATATCTTTATTTTTCATCAGATTTTGATGGAATTATTTTTCTTTGAATTTCTATGGATGTAAAGTTTTTGTTGATAGTACATATTTTGCATAGCTCTTACATTTTTTTCATCAGTAAGTGATAAAAAAGGATGAATTTTTCCCTATTTTGTTTCTAGCTAATAACTGTGTCAAGCTTCTTTTTGTGTCCATCTAATTATTTTGTCAAGCTCTTTACTGTGTCCACATTCACTTTAAACTACTTTTGTTGAAATTTCAGTGGTCGACATGCTGCGGTCGTATCATGCTCACTCAGCGTATCCCTTTATTTACCTTTTTGGGGCCATTTAGGGCTTGCTATTTGGTGTGAGGTTCCTCACAGTGTTGAAGACTGTACGGTGACCCCTAGATGTTTTGTTTTGGGTCATTATACCCCCCGAAAACAAAGTTTGGGGGGTATATAGGAATCACCCTGTCTGTCTGTCTGTCCGTCCATCTGTCCACACTTCTTGTAAGCGCAACTCCTCTTAAACCACTTGAAGGATTTTGATGAAACTTTACACAAAGGAAGGACACTATATGGAGATGTGCATGAAGTAATATGATTATTGTTTGAAATCAGGAAGGGGAGATAATTCAACTTTGACTTTCGTTGATTCCCTATGTATGGATTACATCGTAAGTGCAACTCCTCTTAAACCACTGGAAGGATTTTTATGAAACTTTACACAAAGGAAGAAGACTATATCTAGATGTGCATGAAGTAATATGATTATTGTTTGAAATCAGGAAGGGGAGATAATTCAACTTTGACTTTCATTGATTCCCTATGTATGGATTACCTCGTAAGTGCAACTCCTCTTAAACCACTGGAAGGATTTTTATGAAACTTTACACAAAGGAAGAAGACTATATCTAGATGTGCATGAAGTAATATGATTATTGTTTGAAATCAGGAAGGGGAGATAATTCAACTTTGACTTTCGTTGATTTCTCCTGCAATTATCTTTTTTCCAAGAAAAAAATTTAAGCATAGATATTGTGAAGTTAAACTTTTGAAGACACACATTTTTTCGTTGTAATCCTCTTGAAAAGTTGTTTTCAAAGTGTTGTAATGAAATTTCTCTAATGCTTATGATTTTTGTGTAAAATGTCAAATAGGCTAAAAAAGGATGAATTTCATATTTGTCTGATTTAGACAGAGTATTTTCATTTGAATCCTTTTGAAAAGTTCTTCCTTGGAGATTATATCATTGTGTGCATACTTGTATTGTGTCCACACTTGTACTTTGTCCACACTTGTACTTTGTCCACACCTGTATTATGTCCACACCAACTTAAATTTGCACTTACCATATCGATCCAGGGTTCAATGAGCGGGGGTTATATTTGGCTGCCATTTGGCGACAGCTCTTGTTTTAACCTGGATATGGGATGTTGTCTCTTTGACATTTACCCTCTTTCCTTTCTTTTTCATATTAACATACAAATGATTGCCACAAATTGAGATTTACTCCGGACCAATGTCCTAAAAAGAACTTGAATTCCTACCCTTCCTGATCCATTTTTGTGTACCCTGCTGTAAGCAGAGTCGACACATAGGGATCCGTTGTCCTGCATCGTCCGATTTTTGAATCCACATCTCCTTCAAACTGCTTGTCCGATTCCAACCAAACTTTCAGAATATTTTGTTTATCTGGTGTACAACATGGTGTAGTTGTGCACCTTATACTTTTGGTTTTACAGATTTTAGAGGTTTGCTCATTTGTTAATCTGTTGTGTTAATCCAAAACTCTATCATTAGTCAGATTTCATCCAAATTTGCAGAATATGTTAAACTTGGTGTGGATAAGCCCCTGATACTTTAGAATTTTTAGCTCACCTGGCCATGTGAGCTATTGCCATCACTTGGCGTCCGTCGGCGTCCGTCTGTCTGTCCGTCGTAAACTTTTTCTAAAATATTCTTCTATGAAACCGCTAGGCCAATTTTAACCAAACTTAGCCTGAATCATCACCAGGGTATCTAGATTCAAAATTATGTTCGATTAGTCCGAGGACCAAACAACATGGCCGCTGTTACATGTACTAAAAATAGCACATAGGGGTAAATTGCTGTTTTTGGCAAATAACTCAAAAACCATTACAGATATCAATAATCTTACGGGGCAAAAGTGATCAGCATGACAAGATCTACCTGCACTGCAATTTTGAATAAAATCTGAACACCCGTCATAGAGTTATTGCCCTTTTTCCGTGAAAATTTCGAAATTTTTATATTCTTTATTTTTTATCGCAAAAACTATAACAGATAGAGGTCAACTTTAAATTGCAAATTTGTTCAGCATATGAAGATCTACCCACCTTGAAATTTTGAAGAAAATCAAACTTGACCTGAATCATCACCAGGGTAAACAGTTTCAAAATTGTGTTCGATTAGTCCAAAAACCAAGCATCATGGCTGCTGTTACTAAAAATAGAACGAAGGGGTAAATTGCATTTTTTGCAAATAACTCGAAAACCGTTAAAGATATAAAAAATCTGATTGGGAGTGAAAATAATCAGCATGTTAAGATCTACCCTCCCTGCAATTTTAAAGAAAATCCGAAAACTAGTGTTGGAGTTATTGCCCTTTCTTGAAAAATTTTCTAAATTTGAATATATATTTTCTTTTATTTTAAAAAGTGTAACAGATAGAGGTCAAGTGTAAATTGCAAAGAGGTTCAGCATATCAAGATCTATCTACCCTGAAATTTTAAAGAAAATCCAAAAATCTTTGTAGTTGTTGCCCTTTTTCATGGAAATTTTCAAATTTTCATATTTTGTCGTCTTTTATATCAATTATTAGAGAAGATGAAAGTTAAGTGTAAATTGATTAAAATGTTTTCCATGCTATGGCAACTTGTAAACTGGTGTATAAATTTTTCGTTGACCGCCATTTTCAAAATGGCCGCCAAAAATAGGCGGGAAAGTTCAACATTGTCCGATTTCAATAAAATTTAGTTTCCAAATAGATATTGATGTTGCCACTTCAAAACCGGTGTTGAAAATTGTTCATTGACCACCATTTTCAAAATGGCTTCCAAAAAAGGCTGGGAAATTCAATGTTGTCCGATTTCAATGAAATTTGGTGTCCAGGTGGATATTGATGTTGTGACTTCAAAACAGATACTGAAAATTGTTTGTTGACCGCCATTTTCAAAATGGCCGCCAAACTAGCGGGGAAATTCAACATTGTCCAATTTCAATGGAATTTGGTTTCCAAATAGGTTTTGATGTCGCAAATTCAAACCAATATTAAAAATTGTTCCTTGACCGCCATTTTCAAAATGGCTTCCACAAAAGGCGGGAAAATTCAACATTGTCTAATTTCAATGGAATTTGGTTTCCAAATAGGTTTTGATGTCGCAAATTCAAACCAATGTTAAAAATTGTTCCTTGACTGCCATTTTCAAAATGGCTTCCACAAAAGGCGGGAAAATTCAACATTGTCCAATTTCAATAGAATTTGGTTTCCAAATAGGTTTTGATGTCACAAATTTAATCCAATGTTAAAAATTGTTCGTTGTCTACAAAAGGCGGGAAAATTCAACATTGTCCAATTTCAATTGAATTTGGTTTCCAAATGGGTATTGATGTCGCAAATTCAAACCAATGTTTAAAATTGTTTGTTCACCACCATTTCAAAATGGCTGCCAATAAAGGCAGGAAAATTCAACATTGTCTGATTTCAATGAAATTTGGTTTCCAAGTGGATATTGATGTTGTGAATTCAAAACTGATGTTAAGAATTGTTCCCTGACCGCCATTTTAAAATGGCTGCCAAAAAAGGTGGAAAAATTCAACATTGTTTGATTTCAATGAAATTTAGTGTCCAAGTGGATATTGATGTTGGGACTTCAAAAGTTGGTTGAAAATTGTTTGTTGACTGCCATTTTCAAAATGGCCGCCAAAAAGATGGGAAAATTCAACATTTTCCTATTTCAATGAAATTTGGTTTCCAAATAAATATTGATGTGGTAACTTAAAAATATGGTTTTAAAAATTGTCGTTGACCACCATTTACAAAATTATGTCTCAACTTCAAAACTGGTGTTGAAAGTGGTCATAAGCAAACTTGTACATTTTTGTCAAAAAAGTGCAAAAAAGAAATATAGTAAAACAAGATCAGACTTTAAATACAGTTCAAGATATTGGTGGTGTTTGGGCTAAAAAAGTTTTAGAGACTTAAGTTCAACTGTATAACTTAAAATGTAAGCTTCATTGTGGCAACTGAAAGCCAGGTGAGCTACAGGCTCCTGGGAGCCTCTAGTTGGTGTTACAGATTTTAGAGGTTCACCATGTTCACAGAGCCAAAATTGCTAATTTGTTAATCTGGTTTGTTAATCCACAACTCCATCACAACTATAGGTCGAATTCCAACCAAACTTGCAGGATATATTGTTCACCTGATCTAGTTGTGGATCTGATAAAAAAAAAATTGATTTTGTAGATTTTAGAGGTTTACTGAGCCAAAATAGCTCATTTGTTGTTTCAATTTGTAAATCTGGAACTCTTAAAAAACTCTTAAGGGCATATCCAATAGTTTCAGGGGAGATAATAGAAAACACAGAGGAAGACTAGTGTTTCCCGTGAATATGACGTTGATAACTGTAACATCAAAAAGTAATTCCAATTGTTTGTTGAGGAAAGGTAATTTGTACCTTCCAATTTGGCGGACTTTATACGGGTTACCAATGGGAGATTTGTTAAAAGTTGCATATTCCTATGATTTACTCTTAAACTAACCCAGTGACCTATATTGCTTTTGCCATTTTTGAGTAGCTTATTATTAGAAGAACACAATATCAGAATTTTATAAAGTCGACAAAATGAGAAGTCTTTAAAATATTGTAAATTTGACTGTGTAATTCCACATTTTGTGCAACTTAATTCATAATACGTGCTACATACTCTTTAATTTAGTAAAATATAATATAATTTCTTAAATCAAATCAATTTTTCTGTAAATCCTTAAAACCTTAACTTTGTTTTTCTGTTGCTCTTGTACAGAGTAGATAAGAAATACTATCTCAATTAATTTTAAAACTAACTTAATTTTTCTTCAAAAATGATCAATGTTAAAGGTCGATTTCCATGGAAACAAGATCGGCGACCCAATATTTTCTTGTCATTTTTTGAATCCTGGGCACTTGTTAAACAACATATCTAAAAATTATGAAAATGACAATATAGCAAGAAACTGTTGGATATGCCCTAAAGTCATATTCCAACCAAACTTTCAGAATATGTTGTTTATCAGACCTGGTTATGCACATTATACTTTTAAGATTTTTATATATATATATATATTAAAGAGGTTTGCCAAGCCAACGTAGCTCATTTGTTAATTCAGTATGTTAATCATATTCTAAACAAATTTGCTGGATATATTTTTCTTCTAGTCTAGACATGCACACAATCTGTGCCTTTAGCCACTAGCCCGGTGGGCTAGTTAAAATTGTACCTTTTAAACAAGGGCCAGTGAAATTGAGTTCGGGCTAGTACAACACAGGACCTTATTAGCCCCTTTGGGCTAGTGAATGAAAAAGTTTTTTGCACAGACTGTGCACATGATATTAAGTTATTAATTTTACAGATTTTAGAAGTTCACTGGGCCAAAAAGGCTCTTCTGTAGTGCAGGCAACACAAGTGTTCCACGGAACACCCATCAATTTTAATGGAATAACACTAATTTCATAAGGTTCAATATGTAACATCAATACACCCCTCCCCAAATAAGGAAAAATAAAGTACAACAAAATGTACATTCACACACATTGACCCTTTCACCGATGGATTTCTATACAGGAAGTGTCACCCAGACGATGAATTTCCTGGCAATGGCAGCCAATTGTATTATACAAAGAATAACTCATAATAAAGACCATTAATAACTATTATTTTTTAACAATTTCTACTTCTTTGCTTTGATTTCCAACTGTTTGGCAGTCTTTTAAAGTAGTTTTACCCCCATTTCGTGTTGTTTCACAAATTTTCGTGAAAATTGTAACAAATTCACGTAACTGACCAAAAAAATCTCGTAGTTTTACCCCAAAAGATAAAAATTCATTGAAGCTGACCCAAAACGATCACGATTCACGAAGTCCTTTCACAAAAATACAAATGTTTATACCCGAATTCGTCAATGATTACAGTTTCCGTAATCCATAATCTTTCTGGAAAATTTGTTCTCGAACTTTAAATTTCAGTAAATTACTCAAAATTTGACCAATTTCCACCGTGTTTTCAACATTCGAACCGCCATCTTTTCTCCTTTCAACCGGAAATTATACAAAGAACGATAACTCTTGCATAACTCCGTTTCGGCAGGAGAATATAAAACCCTAGTAGCTGATCCCGGTAAATAGGGAACTGTCGTGCCGAAGTCACTTTACCTTAACCCGGTACACAGGGAACTGTCGGTGAAAGGGTTAAAGTGCATAAAAAGTTACAATTGTTAGTGCAGACAAATCTACGAGTTGAATTTTTAATGATGTCTGAAAATTAGAAATACACCAATTCTGTAATATGAATTTGGAGTAAAACATAAAAAGACAAAGTTATACATGAAATGATTGTTTTATATCTGCAGGTTTACCAAGTGAGTGATGAGAGGAAAGAAGATCAAGTTGCAGTTGATAAACAAGTTCTTGATGCTATTAGAAAGAATGCTGATAAAAAGTACCTCTTTGGTTATCTTGGAGCCATGTTTTCACTGCAGAACAGACAATATCCTCATAAAATGGTCTTCTAAACTGGTGTCAATAAATTATTATGAAGAGATTTCACTTTTCTTTTTAACTCTAATGAATATAGCCAGATTAACTTTGCCGTCACTTTGTGCCCTCTCGTCCCTCCCTGACTAACATTAGCCATCATTCAATACTTAGTCCTCTTTTAGTCCCTTGTAAAATCCACAAAAGTCGATCCCTTTGGTAAGACATTTGGAGATCTCATTTTAAACTACAAGACCATGATGGTTTTTAGCTCACCTGGCTATGCCAGAGTGAAATTTGCCATCACTTGGCATCTGTCCGGCATAAACTTTTCATTCAAAGATCTTCACTTCTGAAACCACTGGACCAATTTGGACCAAACTTGGTCACAATAGTCCTTGGATGGTCCCCTTTAAAAATTGTATCCGGCAGGTCCGTACCTCATCCAAGATGGCCCCCAGCAGGGAACATAAGTTTTAACATTGGACCCTATGGAAAAGACATTCAAAGATTGTCTCCTCTGAAACTACTTCGCCAATTGGAACCAAACCTGGTCACAATTGTCCTTCATTGTTTTTCATTGTGTCTTATCCAGGATGGTATCCAGAGGGAAACTAGTGTAACACTGAACCCTATGTGAAGACACATTCAAAGATCTCCTCTGAAATTACTTTTCCTATTGGAACCAAACTTGGTCCCAATGGTCCTTTGATTGCCCACTTTGAAAAATGCATACATGTGATAAGGTCAAGATGCCAATGCAGGAGATCTCCCTCCAAAAACCAGGAGATTGAGGGGTCAATGAGGGAGATTTTTTCAGGTCAGTTTTAGCGGACTATTTTTACTCTTCGATGGTTCTAATAGTGTGTTTTATGAGTACATGAAATGAAACAGATCAAACATGAACCATATTTTTATGATTCACTATGGTTATTAGCCAACTGCTTATCAAATGCAATACCAGTTCTCCATGGAGGAGATTTATAGTCTCAACCCTTTTTCCTTTCCCTTTGGCATTAAACAGATCAGCAAGCTCAAGGTTGAGAACAACGTTATTCATCCATCACATTTTATAACACGTTTTGAAATAATAACTCATGTGGATTGTTTCTTAATATATATAAGTGTTTCTAATATTATTTCATTGAGTATTCTAATATCTTTAAATTTGCAAATAATCCAATAAAAATTCTTAAAAGTGGTGTAATTTTTCATTTCTGGAGAACTGATAGATTTCTGGAGAACTGATAGATGATTTTAATTAAAAGTAACACTTGAAAGTTTTTTTGGTCTGTGTTATACACAGTATAAGGGGAAATAACTCTGGACTTCAATTGCCTAATTGAACCATTCGAAGTTTTGACCTGGTTTGTCCATTTTACGTCCTGAAATTGTGACTACCAGGGCTTATAACATTAAACAAACAGATCATTGTTAAATATATGTGTATTACATGTCCTAAATTCCTTGACTGGGCTTTCACATGCCACTTTGACTTATGTAAACATGGTGACTTGTAAAATAACATGACGATAATTAAATCATGGCCATGTTGCTGGAGGCTATAACTGACACCTGTGATTATTTAAAACAACAAAATATCATTAATTACCTTTTAATTCAATGAGAAATCAACCAAGCGCAACTGATTGACAGGCATTATAGGGTACACAACAGTTTACTTTTCACATTATTTTCAACAAACAAAATACGGGAGTTTTACAGCCAAATCCGTGAGGACAAATTTCAGGGCTTAAAAACAGGAGACTCCCGCAGGATCCGGGAGCTATCACATGTATGAAAATGTGTCCAGTAAGTGCACGTTAGATCCAAGATGGCCGCCAATGGGAAGCATAGTTTAGGATGCATAACACAGTTTCGTAAATAATACAATGGGTTTTCCCCTTGTAAGTCACATGACAGGTAGGGGATACCCTGTTATTAATATACAAAGGATGAAAAATCGACAAATTTTTCATATGAATATCGTCAATGGAGATGTTTTCTGCCAAATGAACCCAATTATTTTCAAAATTGTTTAATTTGCACACTGTCTAAAGGGAGACAACCATCAAAACATCCTGTATTTATATGTGGGAAATTTTCAACTTTGACTTCAAGGTAGTGTAACTTTTTTCGAAGACGGCGATCGTACCCTGAAAGTGCACTCAATTAAAAATTTGAATCAAGCCCTTCGAAATGAATGAAAAAAGGGAATGCTGAATTCTTTCCAGCTGTATGCAGTTTTCCCATGAAAAAGCTTGATTTTGGCCAATTTTGTGCACAGTTTTCAGGTTTCTACACTATTTAAGGTGAAATGAAATATGAAATGAACTTTAATTCATTGTAAAATTCATCATTTTAGCTTTCCATTGATGTATAGATATCAAGGGTTGAAACATGAGATGCATGCATTGGAAAGGGGGGATTTTTGAATAGCCCCTACTTGTGCGACATTGAGGATAAAACTGTGTTATGCATCCTTAACATAGGACCCTATGGGAAATGCTTACAAAAATCATCTCTGACACAGTGGGCCATATTACATGGAGTTTATTTGTACTGCCTATCCTAGCATTGCACCAGATGAGCTACAGGCTCTTGAGAGCCTCTAGTTTCAGATCTGTGCTATTACAAAATGGCCACCAGCGGATATTATATACTATTACAGTTAAACCTTTGGGGAAACACATTTTAAGACCTTTTCCTCTAAAGCTGCTGAGCCAGTTGGAACCAAACTTGGCCTCGATAGTCTATAGGAGGTCCCTGCAAACAGATTTTTTCAAGTCATGGCTATATCAAAGATAGTCACCAGCAGTGAACATGGTTTAGCATTGGACCCTAGGGGAAAATACATTGAAAGATCTCCTCTACAACTGCTAATCCAATTGCACCAAGCTTGGTCTCAGTGGTCTTTAGATGATCCCCTGCAAAAAAGGTGTTATTGTCCATGCTATATCCAAGATGGCTGCTAGCAGTGAATATATTTAAAACTGGACCCTGTTGAAAGACATTCAAAGATCTCCTCTGAAAGTACTGAGCCAATTGGAACTAAACTTGGCAACAGTCCTATGCAAAAAGGGCGTTATTCAGGTCCAAGATTGCTGTCAACGTGGAACATAGTTTTAACGTGGGACCCTATGAGAAAACACATTACGAGATCTTCTTCCCTGAAACTGCTGAGCCAATTGGAACCAAACTTGGCCACAGTATTTTTAAGGTTGCCCCGAGCAAAACAGGCGTTTTGAGGTATGGGCAATATCCAAGATTACCACCAACAGTAAGCATAGTTTTAACACTGAACCCTATGGGAAAATACATTCAAAGTAGCCAGTTAGAACCAGACTTTATTACAGTAGTCTTATGATAGTTTAGTGCAACAAAAACAAAAACCTATGGTAAAACACATAATATTCTAAGATCTTCTCTGAAACTACTAGGCCAATGTGAAACAAACTTCAACACATTAGCCCTTAGATGGTTCCTTGCAAAAAAAGAGTTCAAGTTAGCAGTGAACATGGTTTAAAATTGGAATCTACATAAAAAATACATTCAAAGATCTCTAAAACTACTATGCCAAATGCAACCAAACATGGCTACAATAATCCTTAGATGATCCCCTACAAAAAAGGTGTTTTTCATATGTCCATCCTATATCCAAGATGGTCGCCATCAGGGAAACACGGTTCTAACAGACCATATGTGAATACACATTTAAAGATGTTCTCCTCTGAATCTGCTGAACCAATTGGAACCAAACTTGTCCACAGTAGTCTAGGTGTTGTTTTGCAGGTCTGGGCTAACCAACATGGCCACCAGCAGTGAACATAAATTAACATTGAACCCATGGGAAAACACATTCAAAGATCTTTTAACTGCCTAGACATTTGGAACCAGACTTCGTCACAATAGTCTTATGATAGTCCCTGCTGCAAAAAACTATGGTAACACACATTATTATAGATCTCATCTGAAACTACTGGACCAATATGAATCAAACTCCAATACATCAGTCCTAAGATGGCCCATTGCAAAAAAGTTTTTTTTTCCAAGTCAGGGCTATATCGCAAATGGCTGCCAGTGATGAACATATTTTAACATTGGATCCTACAGAAAAACAAATTCAAAATCTCTAGAACAGCTAGGCTAATTGGAACCAAACTTGCCTTGGATGGTCCCCTGTAAAAAGATGATGTTCAGGTCCACGCTGTATCTTAAATCGCCACCAGCAGGGAACTTGGTTTTAACATTGGCCCATATCTGAAAACATTCAAAGGTTTTCTCCTCTGAAACTGCTTAACCATTTGAAACCAAACTTGGCCACAATAGTCTTCAGGTGGTCCCCTGTTAAACAAAGTTCACACTTTATCTAAAATGGTCACCAGCAAGGAACATAGTTTAGCATTGAACCCAATTTATCCAAGTTTTCCACCAGCGGAAAAAATATAGTTTAACATTTGACCCTGTTAAAAACATATTAAGAGATCTTCTGCTCTGAAACTAATTAGCCAATTTGAACCAAACTTGGCAACAACAGTCCTTAGTTGCTCCCCTGCAAAAAAATGTTTTTCAATTTCACACCTAATCCAAGATGGTTACCAGCAGAATACAGATTTGTGTCACCTGTTGTAAGCAGAATCGACACATACGGAACATCCGTTGTCTCAACGTCATCGTCGTCCTGCATTGTCTGTCGGTTTTTGAATCTGCAACTCCTTGTTGACCTGGTGTAGTTGTGAGCCTGATACTAAGAATTTTTGTTCATAGAGCCAAAATTGCTTATTTGTTGATCTGGTTTGTTAATCCCCAACACCATCATAACTATAAGTCAGATTCAAACCAAACTTGCAGGATGTGCTGTTCACCTGGTGTAGATGTGCACCTGATACTTAGAATTTTGGTTTTATAGATTTTAAATATTCATAGAACCAAAATTGCTCATTTGTTATTTCATTTTTGAATCCGCAACTCCATCACAACTACAAGTTAGATTCCAACCAGAGACATATAAAACATGTAATTAAATGTCTCTGTTCCAACCAAACTTTCGGATTTGGTTTTCACCTAGTTAAATTGTGCACCTAAAAACATAACATTTTGGTTTTACATATTTAAGAGGTTCACTGGGTCAAAATAGCTCATTTATTAATTCAGTTTGTTTATCTGGAACTCTTTCGAAATCGTTAGTCATATTCTAACCAACCTTTCAGAATATGTTGTTCACCTGATATAGTTGCGCACCTTATATTCAAAATTTTGATTTTACAGACTTTAGAGGTTCATGGAGCCAAGTAGCTCATTTGTTCATTTGGTTTGTTAATCTGCGACTACTTCACATCTGTCTGTCAGATTCCAACCGAACTTTCAGCATATGATGTTTATCAGATCTGGTTATGCACATTATGATATGATTTCACAGATTTTGGAGGTTTGCTAAGCTAAAATTGCTCATTTGTTAATCTGCAAGTCCTTCAAAACTAGAATTCATAATCTAAGCAAATTGTTTATTGTTTTTCTCCTAATCTAGACATGCACATGATACTTAAAATTGTAATTTTACAGACTTAAGAGGTTCACTGGGCCAAAATGGCTCTTCTGTAGTGCATGTAGTTCCATGGAACACCAATCATTTTTTTTTTATCATTGAACCCTATTTGAAAACACATTCAGAGATCTCATTTGAAACAACCAGGCCGATTAGATGATTTGCTGTGAATTGAAATTAAACTTGGAAATAATTATGAAAAAGAAAAGAAATGGAGTAAATGTCAAGGAGACAACATCCCATCTCCAAGTTAAAAAGACCAAAAACAAAGCATCTTGTGGTCACCGTCTTCAAATATGAAAAAGAAAGGAAATGGGGTAAATGTCAAGGAGACAACATCCCATATCCAGGTTAAAACCATCTAGGGGTGTCATTAATCAAATGTCATTTTTCGACGGACGTCTAAATTATTGCTAGGATTGACGTTACGCTAGCCGACACCAATATCGTGCCACGTCTATCATCAGCTATGTGTACAACCCCTTAATTATCTATTTTACATTTTAACCTTATTAGTTAATTTTACACCTATTCTAGTGGCTCCCTGTTATGATACTTTTATGCATGGCAGATTTCAAATAGTACGTCCAACTACTTTTATCTCTTAGCCTAAGCGTATAAGCATGTCGGTATAGATGTTTGTGAATATGCCCTCCCGTAAGGTGTTTTAGATTTTAAGCACTGCATGCTTTTTATATACACTGTATATATGTTGTGGGACGATGCACCTCCTTTTTATGATGATATATTTTATGGGGTTATGCACATTATGATATGATTTCACAGATTTTGGAGGTTTGCTAAGCCAAGATTGCTCATTTGTTAATTTAATTTGTTAATTGGCAAGTCCTTTATAACTAGAATTCATAATCTAAGCAAATTGCTTATTGTTTTTCTCCTAATAAATAAAAGTGACAACAGAAGTCCGAAACGATCAAAGGAAGAGACCAGTAAGGAAAATCCGTATAACATTCGACTAAATCAGGGAAACACAATCCAACACAGAACATTTTTGGCAAGCCGTCATATTCCCGACTTGGAACCGGCATTTTATAAATAAAATGGTGGGTTAAACCAGGTTTAATGATGCATCAACCTCCCGCTTATATGACGACTAACTATAGCTTCTGTGTGCCCAGATTGTGTTAAATGTCAAAGCCATAATATTGTCAGGGGCCACTACCCTATTTCAATACGCCAATATTTGACAATATTTGACAGCCCTTGAAAATAGTACTATAAAAAATAGTGCCTTATAATTTGTAGTGACTCCAGCCAATTGATACATGTTATAATCAGCAAGATCATAGAATATTTCCAGGTGAATGACAGAGAGCAAAGAACAGTTAAAAAAACATGATTAAGTTGCGTAACAAGCTAGAGCGGATAGAATGAAATACGACCAAATACCGAAAATTCTCTGTTGCGACTATGTACAAAATAAACCGGAACGTTTCAATTCAATTATATTTTCTTACTTGACATATTTTTGAAATCCCGGAATATAACATAAGAGTGAATGGGAGGCCGAATAAGTGGTGTGCCTTCTGTCATAACCTATAGAATTTTTCTGACATAGGTAAAATGTTTTTGTC
>MJUU01009967.1:261118-291792 GCA_002080025.1 Modiolus philippinarum | reverse complement strand
AATCCTTGTCTCGCGAACAAAAATACTAATAATTAATATATATATACATCCAATTCAAATGATAAATTAATGGGTACGGGAAGGAAAAGAAACCTATTGGTTTTAGAAAAAGAAGGTCAAAGGTCAAGGTCAAAGTGAACAAAAAGAAAATTGAAAATTTCAGAAAAATTTGGATCCCGGGCAATAAATCTACATGTTTACATTCAAAATGACCAAAACAAGATAGAAAATTTTAAGAAAAAAACCGGTTGCTGAACAGTCAGTTCAATTACAATTTAGATATACTGTTGATTACCAGAAAGGGAAGAACAAAACAGATTTTGGAGAAAGTGGGTCAAAGGTTAGGGTCAAAGTGACCCCAAGTCCCCTATAAATTAAAAATTTGCAGAAACGTTGGATTCTGAACATTGGTATCTGGACAAAAAATATCAAAACCTTTAAATTCAATTAAAATAAAAATTGAAAATATTGTTTAGAACCAGGAGGAAAAGAACCTTATGTATTGTGGAGAAAGTAGCTCACAAAGGTCAATGTCACAGTAACAGAAATTATGATTTTTTTTGGATGATTACAAAAAAGTCTATATTAGATTCAAATGCAACTTTAACGTATTAATGGCTACGAGGAAACAGACTACTATTGAATGTAGAAACTAGAAGCTCTCAAGACCCTGTAGCTCAACTGATCCAAAGATAGCATAGACAATAACCTCAATGATAAAGGGTATTATTTTCTAGTGACGTAATATGTCCTACTTTGTCATAGGAGATGATCTTTGAATGTGTTTTCCCATAGGGTCCAATGTTAAACTAAGTTTCCTGCTGGAAGCGATCATAGATCTAATGGGGACTTGCTGGACACTAAGGACAGTTGTAACCAAGTATGGTTCCAATTGGCCAAGTAGTCTCAGAGGAAAAGATTTTTGAACGTGTTTTCCCATAGGGTACAATGTTAAACTATGTGTGTCGCTGGCGGCCATCTTGGATCTGATGGGAACTTGCCGGACATAGGGTCCAATGTTAAACTAAGTTCACCGCTGAGAGCCATCTTGGATGAGGTTAACAACTTCCATCAGGTAGATAAAATGTAGTCCCTGACATACTAAACATTTTTGTTTTGAATCTGAACCTCTATCTCTACCTCTATCTCAAATCTTTATTGAAATACAAGGCAAAATGTATAAAGTTACAAAAAATTAACAAAAAATTACCAATGAAGGGCAATAACTCCTCTATACGTATTCAGATTTTCTTCAAAATTTCTAGGTGGGTAAATCTTGATATGCTGAACATTTTTACAGTTTAAAGTTGACCTCTTTCTGTTATTTTTTTATATTAAAAAAATGAAAATATCAAAATTTTGAAAATTTCGCGGGATAAAGGGCAATAACTCTAAGACGTTTTTTTATATTTTCTTCAAAATTACAGGGCAGGTAGATCTTGTCATGCTGATCACTTTTACAATGTCAGATTTTTTATATCTTTAATGCATTTGCCAAAAACAGCACTTTGCACTTATGTGCTTTTTTTAGTAACGGCAGCCATGTTGCTAGGTCCTCTGACTAATCGAACACAATTTTAAATCTCGATACCCTTGTATTATTCAGGCCAAATTTGGTTAAAATTTGCCAAGCGGTTTCAGATGAGAGGATTTTTTTAAAAAGTTTACGACGGACAAGTGATGGCAATAGCTGACATGGCCTTTAGGCCAGGTGAGCTAAAAAACAGGAAAAATGCATAGTTAAAGGTACCGTACAATCAAAAGAAACTATTCAAGCTCAATATCTAAATGGCACCGGGGTGCACAAACCGAGTTGCAATTTTTATATTTTGATACCATGTTTCATTGGAAATAAATATGGACTTTATTTTCATCCATGGCTCATATCTAAAATTCTAAGAATTCAAATAAGGTCAAATTTCAAGTTTCTTCGTTTCTGTCAAATGACAGCTATCCCTGCACTCCCTGTTTGACACAGAAAACAGTTGTTTTACACCATGGGCATTTTTTTCAATATTTTTGAAATCAAACTATTGATAGCCGTTATTTTTACAATAAAGAATTCATGGAAATATAGTTATTAGGCAGAATTCCAAAAATTAAGTGGTCTTTGAGACTTTCAGGAAATCTACCAAAATTCGAATTTAATACTTTTGAAATTAAATTGGTGAAAATAATTGTCCTTAACTAAACAAACTATGCTAGGTGGAATTCCAAAAAAAATAAATAAATAAGTGGTCTTTGAAATTTTCAGGAAATATACCAAACTTGGAATCAAATATTTATGAAATCCAATTGATGAAATTGTTTGTCCTTAATTAAAGAAACTATTTAAGTATGGCTGCTAGGAAGAATTCCAAAAAATAAGATTACTTTGAGACTTTCAGGAAATTTACTAAGATTGGAATCAAATATTTTTGAAATTTATTGTATGACAATTTTTGGTTGCTAGGTAGAATTAAATAAGTGGTCTTTGAGACTTGCAGAAAATCCAATTGCTGAATTTTTTTCTCCTAATTAAAACAAATTCTTAAAGTGTGGTTGCTAAGTAATATTTAAAAAATATGTGGTCTTTAAGACTTTCAGGAAATTTACCAAACTTGGAATCACATTTTAGAATTATAATTATTCCAAATTTCGTTTTCTACCAAACACTTGATAAAATATGTATAATTATATGCTCAAATTTAAAACCAGAGGCTCCCAGGAGCCTGTATCGCTCACCTGGTTTTCAGTTGTTACAATCAAGTTAACATTGTAAGTTTTACAGTTGATCTTCAGTCTCTCAAACTTTCGTAGCTCGAACACCACCAATATCTTGAACTGTATTTCAAGTCTGATCATGTTTTCTACATTTCTTTGATGGGCTTTTTTTATTTCCAATTTTTTTGGTAGCCATTTGAAAGGGGCGTCAACAAACAATTTTCAACTCCGGTTTTGAAGTAGTGACATCAATATCCACTTGGATACCAAATTTAATTGAAATCAGATAATGTTGAATTTTCCCCGCCAAAAAAGGTGTGAAAATTCAACATTATCTGATTTCAATTAAATTAACACCAGTTTTGATGTCGCAAAAACCAAATTTCGGACAATGTTGAATTTTCCTGCCTTTCTTAGAGCAATTTTGAAAATGGCCGTCAACGCACAATTTTTAATATCAGTTTTGAAGTTGCGACATCAATACCTATTTGGAAACCAAATTTCATTGAAATCGGACAATGTTGAATTTTCCCGCCTTTTTTGGCAGCCATTTTGAAAATGGCGGACAACAAACAATTTTTTACATCAGTTTTGAAGTTGCGACATCAATACCTATTTGGAAACCAAATTTCATTGAAAAAGGACAATGTTGAATTTTCCCGCCTTTTTTGGCGGCCATTTTGAAAATGACGGTCAACGAACAATTTTTAACACCAGTTTTGAAGTCGCAACCTCAATATCTATTTGGAAACCAAATTTCATTGAAATCGGACAATGTTGAATATTCCCGCCTTTTTTTAGCGGCCATTTTGAAAATGGAGGTCACCCAACTATTTTCAACACCAGTTTTGAAGTTGCGCCATAGCATGGCAAACATTTCACCATGTTACACTTAATCTTCATCTTCTATAGTTTTGGAAATAAATGACGAAAAATACGAAAATTTTAAAAATTCGGTGAAAAGGGGCAATAACTTCTACAAGGGCTAATGGATTTTCTTCAAAATTTCAGGGTGGGTAGATCTTGATATGCTGAACATTTTTGCAATTTACACTTGACCTCTATCTGTTATACTTTTTGAAATAAAAAATGCAAAAATTTTGAAAATTTTACGGAAAAAGGGCTTTATCTCCGAGATGGGTTTTCAGATTTTCTTCAAAATTGCACGGTGGGTAGATCTCGTCATGCTGATCATTTTCACTTCTGTCAAATTTTTGATATCTGTGCGTTTTCGAGTTATTAGCTAAAAAAATGCAATTTACCCCTATTTTCTAATTTTAGCAATGGCGGCAATGTTGTTTGATCAGGTGACTAATCGAACATAATTTTGAGAAGCCATACCCTGGTGATGATTTCAAGTCAAGTTTGGTTACATTTGGATTAGCGGTTTCAGAGGAGAAGATTTTTGAAATTGTTGACGGACAGACAGACGACGGACGACGGACGCATAGTGATGGCAAAAGCTCATATGGCCTTTTAGGCCAGGTGAGCTAAAAAAATATTAGTCTTCGACAATTTCAGGAAACTTACCAAAGTTAAAATCGGAATCTCAAATCCAAAGCTCCTTGCAAATCTACAGACTGTATGCAACAATTCTGCGTAAAGATTTAATCCCTAAATCCAAAAATGTAGGAGGAGTTTGTGTCACATGCCACATGTTTCAAAATTTACATCTTTTGGGACTTTGTCAAAATCAATATCTTGGGACCTCTTGTTTGCACCAAGATAAAGATTTTTAAAAATCCAAGGTTTTTACGCATCTACAGAGTATATGCAACAATTCTACAACAATTCAAATCCCTAAATCCATAAATATATTGGAGGAGTTTGTGTCACATGTGTAAAAATTCACACCATGGGTCCTCTTGTGATCACCAAGACCAATATAAAAAAATCCGAAAGCTTATTATTATATGCAAATTTCAATCTTTATGGGTGACTTTGACCCACTTTCTCCAAAATCTGTATTGTTCTTCCCTTTCTGGTACTCAACAGTATATCGAACTTTTAACTGAACTGATTATTCAGCAACCGCGTTTTTTCTTATAATTTTTATCTAGTTTTGGTTATTTTGAATGAAAACGTGAAGAGTTATTGCCCGGGATCCAAATTTTTCTGAAATTTTCAATTTTCTTTTTGGTCACTTTGACCTTGACATTTGACCTTCTTTCTATAAAATCAATAGGTTTCTTTTCCTTTCCATGTCCATTAATTTATCCAAGTTTCATTTGAATTGGATTTATATTATGTGAATTATCATGCGAAAACCATTTTTTCTGAAATTTTCTATCTATTTCCGTCAATGTGACCTTGACCTTTGACCTTGCATCCTCCAAATGAACAGGCTTCTTTCACCTCTGGTACCAAATAATGTATCCAAGTTTCATTTGAATTGGATATAAACTTTTGATGTTATCATAAAACCAATATATGAGGCCGACATGCAGCCCGTCTGCATCATTAAACCAAATAACCGAGTTCTACTTAATTGCAGCTCAGCAAAAAATATAACCTCAACAATTTTTTCTCCTGGAACAGGTATTGATATATACTTTCAAGAAATACTAATGTTTTTGCTGTGAAAAATTGCTTGTTTTCTGCTAGCTGCTTTAAAAGGGGCAAAAATGGCAAATTTTTGCTATTTTTGTTGAAACTGGACGTACAGTACCGATGTTATATACCACCTTCTGTATTGAAATTTAGTGTCCAATAAATTGTTGAGGACATTGTTCTACATTACTAAATGTGCACAAAAATGTTTTATCATAATATCTGTATAATTTTTCACATTAAAGGTAATTAATACTTTGTTTTAAAGGAAATTAATGCATTTTTCGAATGGAAATGTTGGAAAATACCATGAGTGCTTGCCATGGCAACGAAGATGAAATTTCAAGAGTTTCGATGATTTATTTCTTTACTAGGGAGTAAAATAAATGTTTTCAGTGAATTTCATCAAAAGTGAGAAAAAAAGTTATTTCCAGGTTGCTTTGATGCTTACAGAGAATGACTCTTAAGTATTTTGAACAATCATAATAAATAAATAAAAAATATCAACATGAAACCAAATAGCTTTATACAGGTAAAACCAAATATTATAAACATATTCGAGGAAATGTTGGCTTAACTGTAACAATATTACTTACTTTAAGATTTAAATGAGCGACGTTTGTATGCAGAAAGTAAATTCACAGTAACCTCGGTATTTAGTTATTTGTTACCACTGGGTCGATGCCACTGCTGGTGGACTGTTAGTCCCCGAGGGTATTCACCAGCCCAGTAGTCAGTACTTCGGTGCTGACCCGAAAGCCGATTATTTTTGGAACGTTACAATATCTAATTTTTTGTGAATTATGTTGAAAACTAAGGAGTATCTCCCTCATGCATAGCTCTGTCCTTAGCTAATTTTGGCTTTACATTTAGATCATATTTGGTTATTTGTTCTCTATCAGTTTTAAATATCTTTGAGTATATGGTCTTCCAAACATTTAGATTTTATCTGCACTGATGAGACATAAGTTGTCGAAATGCGCATATGCAGAAAGTAAATTCACAGTAACCTCGGTATTTAGTTATTTGTAAATATGTCATTTTTTAAAGACATTCATCAGTGCAAAAAGTCTCGCCTAATATCGATGTAATATAGGATTAAACACTCATTTTTAGGAAATTATCTATGTATAAACTCCGGCAGCTCACTCACAAACTGAATAAAGTCCGAAGGACTTTATGCAAAGTTTGTGAGTGAGCTGCCGGAGTTTTTACATACATAATTTCCTAAAAATCAGTGTTTAATCCTTATAATTCCAATTTTGTAACTTAAAATAACGTGACCCATGTTACCGACGTCTTTATTTGCTGCACTATATTTTTGCGGAGCGGATTATTGGACAAACGGGAATATCGAAAAATATTTCCGTTTGCTGTTCATGACGTTGACCAATGAAAATGAACGTTACAATTTCATTTGGAATTATATTATAATAATGTATAAAAAAAAAGATAAACAATGAAAGGATATGGAGTAAATGCACATGAGACAAAGTCTCTACAAATTCAGTGTAAAACAATGCAACGGAACGACGCTTTTATTGTTGTTCTTTATCTAGAAATCACCACGACTCCTTCAACAATGAGATTTGTTCATATCTTAAAGTAAGTTCAACACGGCCATAGCAACCATTTGAGTGGAATTCATTGCTAAATGACGAACATTGCTACTGTTCCTGTCAATAATTTTCGAGCAAAATTTTGTAGGAACAGATGGCAACAGGAACAGCGGAACGGGAGAGCACGACAGGTATAACATGTTTTTTTCACCAACAAGAAATCATCCGTTTATTCTGTACGAAATGCGAAAGCGCGATTTGTTTGACTTGTCTCCTAGATAAACACAATCAACATCCAATACAATCAATATCAAATGTTCAGCAGTTTATTTCACAAAAAGTGGCCGAGTGGTATTCCGATGAAAAAGATTCAAAAGATAAGTTACGAAAAAGAAAATCATTGCTCTACGCGAAAATTGAAGAAACAGAAGCCTGCCAATTAAAAACTGAAAAAGAGATTCAGAACTGCCAAAAAATATGGCGAAAGAAGATAGAAACGGGTAGCAACCAAATGATTTACGACGCAAAACAAATTTCTTCAAAAAACGTTGAACATCTCCAATCTATTGTTCACGATTTAGAAGAATGTGAAATCGACCTTCAAAATTCTAACAAACAGATTGATACGTTGAATTTATACTACAATCTCAGGATGTGCATGGATCCTCGAGATAAAAACTTATTTACACATGCTAATCCAATATTGATAAGAAAGATGCCGGGTGAAGATTTTGGAACTGGTACTATTTGCGTAGGAGAGAATTCTTATGGAAAATGTTCGCTTGAAATGTTCAATAATCTTGACGTCGGACAGGCTTCAGTTTGCACTTCTGTTGATAAAGAGGTGCAGACTCATTTTGAAGCCGATTTATTCAGTTCTAGTGATGATGTTGTAATTCCAGAGCCTGCTTCTTTTGTTAAAAAAACAATCCCGCTTTCTTCTAGCCTTCAACCAGTAACTAAAATACTTCCAATTTCGTTAAATGATGCATGGTTATTGGCAAACAGGCGCTTACATAAGCTAGAGCAAAACAAGATAATTAATTCAACATATACAGAAGAAATCGATGATTTTGTGATATTAGAGAATGGGCAATTTCTTGTTTTAAATAAGGAACATTCGATGATCGTTCGAATCTTGGAAACCGGTGAGGCCATTCCATTTACCAGTACCGGTTCAAACATGCCACTTTGCATGGCTCTGTCTGAAGATAATAAGAATGTAATTGTTTTTGTCGGTCAATATGAAAGAGGATCGTTTTATACTTTTGATCTAAATGGTATTTACGTGAAAATTGAAAGTTTAGACTATAAATTAAGCGACGCATCCTATTTAGCAGTGCCATGCAAGAACAATTATCAATTAGTTGTTAGCTGTAAAAAGAACGATGCATTGCGAAACACTGTAATTTCTTACACAACCGTTCCAAAGACTTGTCGTACCTTTCAGGGCAAAATTGGATACAGTACATACGATCAGTTTGTATGTAATGGAATGTGTCATGAAAGCAATGGCTATGTTCTAGTTAGTGATTACATGTTTCATAAGGTGTATTTACTTGATTCTTCACTGAATTTCAAAAAAATTCTTTTGGATTTTGAAACAGGAATCGAAAACCCTACTTCCCTTGCATTGAAGGATGGATATTTATGGGTTGCGAATACCGATTCCCAAGAAATCGTCATCTACAATTATGGCGATATCAAATAATTGACAAAGCTGCAACTGTAATTGGTCAAAACAAAAGCTTAACTTCTTCAAATTCAGTTCAAATGACCATTCTCTCCTATTATTTTAACTATGTACTTTAAATGAAAATTTAAAGTACATATTACGCAGAGAAATACAGACGATCAAACATCAGATGGCCAGAAAATTTATCTAATTTTGTGTACAGACATTTCATATATATTCATATCAGTAGAATTAACAATGTTTCAGTTATGTGGGCCAAACAACGGTATACATTTTAAAGAGTAATTTTTATTAGTCCCCGACCGGCTTCGCCAAAGGGGACTTTAGGTTTGCACTCCGTCAGTCCGTCTGTCAGTCCGTCACACTCAGTTTTCCGGACTTTTTTCCCTTTCTATAAGAGATATTTAACTAATGTTTGGTATGTAAGTTACCACCATGAGTTACAGATAAAGTTCGAGTTTGGCTTCGGTTCATTGATTTTGTACGGAGTTATGGGCCTTTGACTTAGAAAATTTTGGTAAAATATAGGTTTTCCAGACTTTTTTCTAAACTCTCGATATATTACGCTAATATGTGCTATGTGAGTCAATCACTATTAGTTACAGATCAAGTTTGAGTTTTGTTCAGGTCCATTGATATTTGATAGAGTTATTGGCCTTGGCTTTGGCAAACTATAGGTTTTCCGGACTTTTTGTCTAAACCGTTCCAGATATTAAGCTATATTTGCTATTTTAGTATACCACTACGAGTTACAGATCAAGTTCGAGTTTGGTTCCAGTCCATTGATATTTGACGGAGTTATGGGCCTTGGACTTTGGTAAAATACAGGTTTTCCGGACTTTTTTTTTCTAAACCGTTCCAGATGTTAAGCTGATATTTGCTGTGTGAGTCTACCACTATGACTCACAGATCAAGTTTGAGTGTGGTTCCGGACGATTAATATTTGACGGACTTATTGGCCTTGGACTTTGAAAATTTTAGTAAAATATAGGTTTTCCAGATTTTTTTCTAAACCGTTCCAGATATAAAGCTGATATTTGCTATCTTAGTCAACCACTATGAGCTACAGATTAATTTTGAGTTTGGTTCTTGTCCAATGACGGAGTTGTGGGCCCTGGTCTTAGAAAATTTTGGTAAAATATAGGTTTTCCGGACTTTTATATTAAGCTGATATTTTCTATGTGAGTCTAATACCAGAAGTTACAGATTGAGATCAAGCTTTCTTCTGGTCCACTGATTTTGACAGATTTTGGGCCTTGGACTCGGAAACATTTTTTTCTTTAACCATTTTTGCTTGTATATTCCATAGGTAGGGAACTTATGAATTCCCTTGCAATACGATCCACACTTGTTCATTTCGTTTTTTTAAAACAGTTACATTTTCATGGTCGATAAGTACAGTGTTTGGTTAACATACTTTTACCATTATTAGCGATTTTAGATTCAACTGTACTGTGAATTACTAGTATTTTTAATGACAATCCACTAAGAGGTGTACAAGAAAAGTGATTTCTGTGTTTAAATAAAAACAACAGAGAATCCCAAACAAACTACCATGCCAGAATTCGAATCCTATGAGATTTTGCCTTTAGTTTATAACCAGTCTGTTACGTTTCATTTAATCTTATGTAAAACAAAGCATCAACTGTGACGTTGAACATTTCTAGCTTAGAAATTTGGTCTATGGTTTATTCTAATGCAACATTTATCTAACGAAGGTTTTGATTGGTAAAAACTGACCGTCAATTCCACCATCTATACATCTGGGACAAAGTAGGTCCCCTGTTTAGTCTGGTTCCTAATATTGTTACAAATTCACGAGTTAAAATAGAACATGAAATTGATTTGTTGCATTAGAATCGCAATAACAGTGCATTATTTGAATACCCAAGGGCGTCAATCTTGATTTGACGGTCAAAATATTCGTTTACAGGCTCCGCTACGCGTCGCATATAAACTGCATTTTGACCGTCAAATCTACGATTGACGCCCTCGGGTATTCAAATAATGTGCTGTTATTGCTCAATAACAACCTTTCTGTAAATTTCACTGAATTTTGTGCCTTTTGATTCAAATGACAATGGTCACCTTCTTTGCCTTTTTTGTCTGAAAATAAGTATAACATTTTTGGCAAAATTCACTGAATTTTTTTATACTTTCAACTTTTCTGCGCTTTCCTTTTCCACGGAAATGTGCTGATTTTTTTTTAAATTCTATTTTAAATTTTTTCTTCTTAATTGTTTGAAGTGTACCAAGATCGGCTGAAACATGGCTGAAAAATTAAGTGGACAAACTGTCGGGCGAAGAGCAAAGGAGATTTGAAATACAAGGAACAGCTAATGTTATGATTAATTTATCTTTCTTTTATTAAATGGTAGCCAGTTATTTTTCCAACTGCAAAACAATAAACAGCTGTTTGCAAATAAAGTAGTTTTTTATTTGTTTTATGTGTTATCTAATGACTTAGGAAAAACAACAAAATATATGAAATCTTGAAAAAAAATGTTCATTTATACAACATTTCTTTCCAATTAATTGAACTTCAACATATCGTTTTTGTTAATTAACACATATTAAATTTGTTTCTTTGTCTTTTATACTTTAGTATGAGCCCTGATAGAATTTTGAATATTGCACCATCAAAGTTCTGAAAAATTACTATACATTAATACCACTGCATGGTTTACTGTTTTGGCTTTCAGCTATATACTTGTTTTCTTAAGCGAGTTCTCTGTCAGCCTAAACACATAAGGGCATTTCTAATCCTTGTTTTTAACAGAAATTCCAGAAACTGATTTAAACAATGGAATCTAACTTACTTTCTTTACGTAATAGGGGATATCGACAAGATATTCTGCTTGCATCCGTTAAATTATTTTCGAGATCTAGTGACCTGAAAATTTACATACATACTGGCCTCTCACTGATACTGCCAATGTCTACTGAAATATATAATGATTCTTGACAAAACTTTGACTTTGATTTTTATTCCGTAGTGTGTCATGTGTTTTACAAGCAGACTAGACTCCTTGAGCTAGTCGGAAGACTCCTTGACCCATCTTTTAAAATTACGTATTGCCATTTTCTCTCCTTTTTGGGTTGTGGTCATGGAGTTAGTAGTCTACATATATTGGATTCTATTCGTGGGATTATTATACTATAGGGAAATGGGACAGATAAAAGGGAGGTTTGGGTGCCCATAAACCAGTTTAACCCTACCGCTTGCTTTTTCTAGTGTCGTTACCAAGTCCGGCTGTCCCGAGTTCCTATCGTTGTTTACGTTTGTCTATCGTCTTATTTGTATTTTCCTGTGTAGTTCCTTGGAGGATTGTAGCATGTAATTGTAATTTTCAGTCATAATGATTGTAAATTGTTTTCTGTATTCCATTTTATTACAGCACTTCATTAATTGATAGCCGATGGTTCTTTCCAGACAATGTTTGTTGATTGCTAAAAAGTTAAACTTAAATGAAAAGGTTTTGTCTCATGAAAAACACCTGATTCTTCAATGTTATGATTTAAAAATATATTGTAATCATTTGTTCACTTCTCTTAGTAATTATCGCATTTAAAAAATATATACTTCATCATATAGCTGAGATGTGTAAAGTTTTTCTTTTGTCATAATTTTTGGAACTAGAATTTCCTATGTAAATTATAATTTCACAACCATTTTATGACAAAGACCTTTATCTAAAAGGAGATTTATTTTATACATTTAAGTTAAAGAAGTCACGGGCCGTCTTGAACTTACTATGAGTTATGAGCACAGCAGCCTAATATCGAAGATGAAGAACAACAATCAAACCGTTGTTCAATTTGTACTGAGCCGGACTCGGCGAGCATAACTGTGTAGTTCGTGGCCCAATTTAATAAAACCCAATGTACAGTATTAAACTTTAATTATCCGGTGAACAATTTGGTAAAAACCTGAAAAATACAATAATTAACAATCATAAGTTATGTGTCCAAAATAGTGAGAATTTATAGTCCACTTATACTACCATAACTATGAGTAAAATGTCAACATATTTAAATACACAATAATTTGCATAAATAAACACAAATATGACGTGTGTCTGTGTAATATTATACATAGAGTTCCGGTATATTAACGGATAAATACAGTTGAATTGCTGTAACTTACGGAATATGTGCTCCATAATTATATCTGGATGCATTTAAATGTCGCTAATTGCTTGCCATACATTCTATATTTATATGAATTATGTAACTGAATAACGGTTGTTTATCTTCCTCTTTTAACCGGAAATAATGCATAAAAACTTTAAAATACTTTGATGAAATTTGTGAATAAAATTATAATCAACAGTTGTACGTTTCAGTGTGAGATGATCATTCCGTTGAAATCGATATTTATAGCAAATTAGGCAATCAACAAGTAGAGCTGATAAAGTGTTGTGTAGTAACGTTAAATGGACCAATCTTCATTCAAATATAATGAAAATATAATGTAAAACTTACACTGTTATTGAACTAGGTACTAAATTCCAAACACTTATATCTGGACATCCAAGAACGTATTGATTACGAATTTTGAGAAAGGTGGAATAGGGAAACGGAACTGATTATTTAACATACACACGGTGCGTTCGGAATGCCTCCATGTTTGACATGACTATACACTAATTGTGACAATACACTCCCCGTCTGATATCTACTTGATATCACTATTATTTAAATTAACAACAGAAATTTATTTTATTCTATTCACAATATTCCTGAATATAATTATTCACAATTTATATACAATCTTCCACCAGAAGAATTATTTCGGTGATCGGCCGAGTATACACTGTCGGCTTTCCGTCGACTATCAAACGGGTTTCTACTTTCTTGACGTGATCATCAGAACTTTAATTGCGTTGACAATTCTTCCAATCGGCCATTCATTACGGCATATACTTTTATCCTTTAAAAGAACGACGTCTCCGTCTTCAAGTCACGTTGACTGTAGATCCACTGCTGCCTCTGTTGTAGTTCAGGGAGTTATTCTTTCCTCCATCTAGACCAGAACGTGCTGGTTAATGCTTGAACTCGTTTCCATTCGTTATGTACAAGTCTTTCCTGTAGGTTGGTTCAGGAATAAACTTGTGTTGAGTCTTTTGTGTTAACAGCATAGCTGGAGTTAATATCAATGGTGACTCAGGATCGGTTGATACAGGCGTAAGTGGCCTTGAGTTGATAATGGCACAAACTTCGGCCATAAATGTGTTGAGCACATCATGCGTTAATGTGTGTCCTGTTGATCCAAGGAACATGGAGTCTAATATTCTTCTTACCATGCCGATCATACGCTCCCAAGCTCCACCCATATTGGATGAGTGAGGAGGATTGAAAATCCAGGATGTCCTGGAATCTGATAAATAACGTTTGACTGGCCCATCTTCCACGTTGATCGGGTTTACATTTAAGTCATTTACAGCTCCAATAAAGTTGGTTCCACGGTCAGACCTAAATATCTGTACTTCTCCTCTTATTGATGTGAAACGTTTGACTGCATTGATAAATGCAGAGGAGCTCATTTCTTCGACCAGTTCTATGTTAATGGCTCTGGTTACTAAAAAAGTAAACAAGATGGTCCAACGTTTTGAGTTAGCACACCTACCACTTGTTTTTCTTTTGACTATCGTCCAAGGTCCAAAGGCGTCTACTCCTACATTTGTGAAAGGAGGTGCTGGATCAAGACGATCCTCAGGCAAGTCTGCCATAATCTGCCATTCTTTACCTCTTAATTTACGGCAGGTAACACAGCTACGAATTAGAGATAATATCAAACGTCTAATTCCGGTTATCCACAAACCTGCAGATCGAACTGCACCATCTGTAAGGTGACGACCTTGATGTTTGGTCTTCTCATGATAGTGTCTAACTAGAAGAGTGGCAATGTGGTGACGTCCGGGTATAATTATAGGCATCTTTTCTTTAATACCCAAGTCTGATTTAGCAATGCGTCCACCAACTCTAAGAAGTCCTTTTTCATCCAAAAATGGATTCAGATTAGCAATTGAACTTCTTTTACCAATAGGAATCTTGCGACTTATACAATCTATTTTATCTTGATAAACATCACGTTGTACTGATGCTATGATGAAGTCCTTTGCTTCTTGAAGTAAGGTTTTGTCAGGTTCAAGCTTTGTACTCCCGTTCAGACGTAAACGGGACGAACGTTTCAGGAATACAATTCCACGTATAAGGGCACTCCAGTCTGAGAAGTGCTGGAATCTCTAAGTCCCTATGTTGGGTTTGTCTGCTGTTGCGAGCGTTTTAGCAACAGAAATCTCTGGAGAAACATGAGGACGAATCTCACTATCATCGTCGGGGTGTACAAGCTGGTATACGACTGGGTTCACAAGTGAGAAGGCGTTTAGGTCCTAATAACCACTCACTATTATGAATGTCACTAGCTGGCAGTGATCTTGTGGCTGCATCAGCAGGGTTTTCACTTGTGTTCACATAATTCCATTGTTCTGGACTGCTGAACTGTCGTATTCTTTCTATTCTATTCCCAACATAAATATAAAATCTTCTGGTGTCGTTGGAGACATAACCCAGTACGACCTTGCTATCTATAGTATTTGACACAATCGATGGACAGGTCTAGCTGTTCTAATGCACACTGTGCAACTTCCACTGCCAATACTGCAGCACAAAGTTCCAAACGAGGAATTGTGTGTCCATTTGTTGGAGCAACTTTTGCTTTTCCCATTACAAAACCAGTTTTGGGATTTCCATTTTCATCTATCGTGCGAAGAAAACCTACAGCAGCTACAGCTTTTTCTGACGCATCTGAGTAAACATGAAGTTCTTTGGTCATTGCTTGGCTGAGGTAAGGTACATAAGTACGTGGTATACGTAATGCTTCTAGTTCTTGCAGTTTCCCATTGTGAAGCAATGTCATCCGCGACAGGTTCGTCCCAATCAACTGTTGTTGAAGTCAGCTTTCTTAGAATCAACTTCCCTTGGATGATCATTGGGGCTAAGAATCTAAGTGTATCATATATGCTGTTTATCGTAGATAATATGCCTCGTCTCGTTATAGGTTTCGTGTCCAGCGACAGCTGAAAAAGGAACATGTCTGTGTTGACGTCCCATATTAGTCCAAGGCTACGCTGGAGTGGTTTATTGTTGGCTTCAAGATCTAAATCTTTCAAGTTTGTAGCTAAATCACTCGTTGGAAATACAGACATAACTTCAGCACTGTTGGATGCAAACTTGTGCAAACGGAGATTTCCGTACTTCTTCAATGCTGCTTGTGTGTCTTTGACAACTTTGACGGCTTCTTCTGCTGTTTGGAACGAAGTTAATCCATCATCAACATAAAAATCTTTCGTCACAAAATTTGTAACATCTTGGCCGTACTCTGGCTCTGCGGCCTGTACTGTCTTGCGTAGCCCCAACGTTGCCACTGCTGGGGATGGACTGTTGCTGAAGACATGAACTCTGATTCGATACTCTATCAATCCCTTATCAATATCATTGTCTTTATACCTCAGGAATCGTAGGTAGTTTCTGTGATCTCTCACTACGAAGCAGTGAAACATGTGCTGAACATCAGCAGTTACAGCAACCATCTCTCTCCTGAAACGTATCAGGACTCCCAGTAAGTTGTTTGATAGTTCTGGACCAGACATCAAAACACTGTTTAGGGATACTCCGTCTAACTTGGCGGAGGAATCGAACACATCCCTGATCTGCTCAGGTTTCTTGGGATGGTATACTCCAAACAACGGTAAATACCAACATTCTTCTTGTTCTTGCAATGGCGGAGCAACTTCCGCATGGTTGTTGTCTAATATCTTTGACATGAATTCTAAGAAATGTTCTCTTTTGAGGGCGTTCTTCCTCAGACTGTTTTCGAGGAATTCCGCTCTTTTAACAGCTTGTTGCCTGTTGTTTGGAAGTCGTTGTCTGGGTGTCCGAAATGGTAACGGAGTTACCCAACTGCCTGTGGAGTCTCTTGCAAACTGGTTGTCCATTTGTTTCATAAATGTTTTATATTCATACGACATTCCTGTTTTGTCGTCATCTTTTGTTTTAGCAAAGATATCATATTCTGGTATGTCTACTGTTTTGGTTGCAGTATTGAAACAAGCGGGATCTGGTTCCCGTACACAAATTTTACTTTCACATGGTCTTAATGTCGTAGGTTGGCCAGATGGTAGGACAAATGTTTTCTTCACAGATAAGTCTTGAGTTGCATGTTGATAGTCCAGACAGATTTCTCCGATGACTACCCAGCCCAGTCTTAATTTCTGGGCGACAGGCGATCCAGGTGGTCCATATCTATAATCTAGGACATGATGGACTTCGGGTAAGTCTCTTCATATGAGCAGCATTATCTTCCTGCTATCTTTAATTTGCAGGATTCTTCCAGCTATATCTTTCATATGTGGAAAGTGTTTGGCTGAATCTGGTGACCGGATTTCGTCTCTGCTGCTTGGAATATAATCACATTCTACCAAAACTGACAATTCTAACTCTTGATGTCCGTGTAAAGATTAGACTATAAAACCTTTGGCCCTTCTGCCACTGGTGGCAATACGACCTGAACAAGTGATCAGGGTATAATTTTCTGGTTTGTCTTCAATGTTGAAGAGTTCGAAAAACTCTGGTGATTCCAGGGACCTGTTACTTTGGTCATCAAGAACTGCATACATTTCAATGGTTATGCTGGGGTTGTCCCTATGATGTACTCTGACAGGGATGATCTTGGCACATGATTTGCCTGTGTTATTTCCACAGATTTCTGTGCAAGACGAGTTAACTGTTCTGTCAGCACTGTTGGCATTACTTGCTTCCCCGCCGTTCTGTTGTACAGTCTCCCCGCCGTGATGTTGAGCGGGGCCAACTGAAGATGCCTTCCTGACTATGTGTAAGGCAGTGGTGTGTTGCTTGCTTCTGCAGTCTCTGCAGGAAATCTTCGCCTTGCAGTCTCTGCTCCTGTGAGTTGTAGAGGCGCAACACCTAAAACATAGGTTGTTTTGTTTGGGGATCTCTCTCCGCTCCTCAATTGATTTGGACTTGAATCCTCTACATTCGTCTAATGAATGTCTTGTGTTGTGTATGACGCACCTGTCTGGTGCTCCGTTCTCTGTACCTTGGGCAAGGTGCCCCCAATGTCTTTACTGGGCTTGCCTACATCAGTCTTGTGAGATGCTACCCGGGTTTTGGCCACGGGTGGTTTTCTTCAGGAAAACTTTGGAGTTGTTTGCTGTTCTTGTTCATAACAGAATCCGGGATCATTTTTGATTTTGCTCATTTCCCGAATGAATCTGGAGAATTCGGCGAATGGTGGAAATGGTACATCCTTGGATGACTTATACCTTGCGGCTGTCGTTGTCCACTTTTCTTGGAGTCCATAAGGAAGCTTACTGACAATTGGCCTTATCCCAGATGAAGATGCAATCCCAGAAGTGACTGGAATTTGGGATTCTGTTTGATGTGTTCTATCTCCGACAATAAATCGGACAACTCATACAGACGTGCACTGTCCTTGTTTGTCAGTTTTGGGAATTTCGCCAATCTGTCCATTATTGACGCTTAAACCATTTCAGGGGATCCATACCTGGTATCTAAACGATACAATAGCTATCTGAGACATTCAGGGGGGTTCTCACATGACCTCCTTATACTTTCAGCCTGTTTTGAAGACTCAACTCCCAGCCATTTTACTAGGAGGTTTAACTGTTGTGAGTCAGACACTTTGGCTTCATCAACAACTGACTTGAAGCTATTTTTCCACACAAAGTAGGATTCAGCAATTGAAATTAGTAAGACCAGATAACAGTATTTCCTTATGGAGAAGGATTCTAGTTATATCTGAAGTCTGGTTCACAGTCCTGTCATCGTTCAGGCTTACTGCAGGTGGACTTGGTATTGGCGTGTCAAGTGATAAGTGCTGACGTCATGGTTCAAATGCTGGTGCATCTCTGTTTAGCTGAAATGTAACAGACTGAGATTTACGAGGTGGTCCAGCATAAGCTGGAGTAGATGTTACCTCTTGTGCTCCGTTTACTACTGTTGTAGTTGACGTAACTTCCTGCTGTCTGGAGAAGGCCATATTGACGTAACTTCCCGTGGTCTGGAGGCCCCATATGCTACTGATGGAGTTGACGTAACTTCCGGGGGTCTGGAGGCCCCATATACTACTGACGGGATATTTTGTACCTCCTTATTTGAAACATTGAAGGAGAGTTCTTCAACATTTCTTCAACATATTGTTGAACCCGTTGTAGCGGGACTGCTTCATCTATAGGCAACTGACTTCGCTGGTATTCACTATCAACTCCTGTTTGACTACTATCGTCATCCAGGATCTTAGCGTCAGTTTCTGCCATGACAGCTTCTTTTCTTGCCTCTAACAATGTTTGGTCGGCCTTTAACTCGGCTTTCTTCCGAGCTGCTGTTGCTTCCATCTCAGCCATCTCAGCCTTTCGACGAGCTGTTGTTGCCTCTATTTCAGCCTTTTGACGAGCTGTAGTTGCTTCCATTTCAGCCTTTTGACGAGCTGAAGTTGCTTCCATTTCAGCCTTTTGACGAGCTGTAGTCTCTTCTAACAAGGCTTCCTGTTTTGACAGAGTGGCCTGTTTTTCTGCGAAAGCAAGGCTTGCTTTGAGAGCTTCAGCTTTTGCTTTCTTACGTTTTAACAGACTGGAAGCGTCTGTTCATGTAGACGTCCCACCTTGTGATTTGTATTTACTATTGTGGGACGATGAGCTGCTACTAGGTGCCTTTGGTGTTTTCCTAGGCGTCAGAGCCTGGCTTGTTCCCTGTAGATTACACAGGGCGTTGTCTACCTTTTTGCGGAAGCCTGACAATGTTGCACAGGCAATTCATGTTTGCTGTCTTCGGTCCTGCTGGATATCAGGAAGTCCTTATAGGCCCTGAGCTGTTTCTGGTACCTGGTGTTTGCTTGTGCAATTTTTTGGCCAAGGTTTAACTGGTCCCATAAGTTAGCGGGAGGATCGTCTGCTTCTTGGAACAGGGCTTCAAGCATGGTCCATAAATATTCTATGTCTTGACAATGTTTGTCACATGTTTGTGAATACTGTCCTTGCCCTTTCTCTGTGAGTGTCCGGACCCTGGTGTCCGGAACTGTTGAAATGCTGTTCTCGGGCATATATATTGGATTTTCACTCATGACGATGAAACGTTGCTTAATCCAGTTGTAGCTTTGTCGCCTGGAACATGAACGGTGTTATCGTAGCTGAGTGACGGTGTTGTCTTCAATCCGGGAACAGGAAGAAACGTTGTCCTGTAACTGTGTTGCCTGCAGCAGGAACGGTGCTACCAGTGATCCAAATGAGGTCTGGATCTCAGGCTGGTTCTAGTGTTTTTACTGTACTGAGCCGGACTCGGCGAGCATAACCGTGTAGTTCGTGGCCCAATTAAATAAAACCCAATGTACAGTATTAAACTTTAATTAGCCGGTGAACAATTTGGTAAAAACCTGAAAAATACAATAATTAACAATCATAAGTTATGTGTCCAAAATAGTGAGAGTTTATAGTCCACTTATGCTACCATAACTACAAACAATGTATGAGTAAAATTTCAACATATTCAAATACACAATAAATCGCATAAATAAACACAAATATGACGTGTGTCTGTGTAATATTATACATAGAGTTCCGGTATATTGACGGATAAATACAGTTGAATTGCTGTAACTCACGGAATATGTGCTCCATTATTATATCTGGATGTATTTAAATGTCGCTAATTGCTTGCCATACATTCTATATATGAATTATGCAACTGAGTAACGGTTGTTTATCTTCGTCTTTTAGACGGAAATAATACATAAAAACTTTAAAATACTTTGATGAGACTTGTAAATAAAATTATAATCAAGAGTTGTACGTTTCAGTGATCATTCCGTTAAAATCGATATTTATAGCAAAATACAAAAAATACCAAAGTTGCATAAAAACAGTAAATTTCGTTATGCTGTACACGTGTTTCAATGAGTAAACTCTCATCAGCAGCATTAAAATCAAATAATATGGAAAGCCATAATCCAAAAGTAGTCCAGAAAAAAGTACTCATTTCCAAAAATATCAAAATAGGAAGCCAAATCCAGTACCAAGGACATCTACCGAGTGCCATACACGGAATGAAACCTTAGTATTTTTAAGTGGTTAGAACTTTGATAGAACAGTAAATTTCTATAACACACAAGGTAAAATTTTCATGTCAGACAAGTCTGACTATTGGGCTGGTGAATACCCTCGGGGACCTCTGGTCCACCAGCAGTGGCATCGGCCCAATGGTTTAAAATACAAAAAATACCAAAGTTGCATAAAAACAGTAAATTTAGCAAATTATGCAATAAACATGTAGAGCTGATATTCACAATAAAGTGTTGTGTAGTAACGTTAAATGGATCAATCTTCATCCAAATATAATGAAAATATAATGTAAACTTTACACTGTTATTGAACTAGGTACTAAATTCCAAACACTTATATCTGGACATCCAAGAACGTATTGATTACGAATTTTGAGAAAGGTGGAATAGGGAAACGGAACTGATTATTTAACATACACACGGTGCGTTCGGAATGTCTCCATGTTTGACATGACTATACACTAATTGTGACAATACACAATTGCTTGTTTTTGAATAGGCATTTACTTTATATCCTTTCATTGATCTTCATTGTTTCTCATATAAAACTGAAAGGAGTAGAGGTGATAACGGTCATTTTCGGCCTATACTAAAAATATTTATTTCGAATGTTTTTCCGATGAACAACATCCTAAATTTCGATGATATATCATTTTCATTGCTAATATTAGCCCATTTTTTTCACTTTGGGGCAAACAATATGAAAAATGATAAAAAACTGGGGATTTCTGGAGATTTTTAATAAAAAATTTATTAAATTACATAAAACTTTAAATACCGATTCACATTTGGCACAATGCTTTGAATAATTAAATAATAAATGATAATCCAGTATTAATTTAAAAAGATCATTTCGTAAGTCAATTTTGGGCAAAAACAGCCAAAATTTAACAAAAACTGGGGATTTCTGGAGATTTTTCATAAAATTTCCACTAAATTATATAACACTTCCAATAATTATTCAAATTTTGCACAGTGCTTTGAATAATTAAATGATAACAAGAATTATTTTTAAAAAAAAGATCATTTCGTTAGTCAATTTTGGGCAAAAACTGCCAAAATTTAACAAAATCTGAGGATTTCTGGAGATTTTAAATAAAATTTCCATTAGATTATATTATAACACTTCTAATACCGATCAAATTTTGAACAATGCTTTGAATGATTAAATTATATCCAGTTTTAATTAAAAAAGATCATTTCGTAAGACAATTTTGTGTAAAAACTGCCAAAATTTCACAAAAACTTAGGATTTCTGGAGATTTTCAATTAAATTTCCATTAAATAAAATAACACTTCTGATACCGATTCAAATTGTGAACAATGCGTGAAATAATTAAATGATATGCAGTATTACTCTAAATATATATTTCATAATTTTGACATAACCGGTTTTGACTCAACCCTGGATTGACTCACTGATAGTGTGACAGGTGCCGCTAGCGGAGCAGGACATGCTTACCCTTTCGGAGCACCTGATGTCACTCCCGGTTTTCATGGGAGTTCACACTATGAGTGCCTTAGTTTTTAATGTCGTCATTTTATTTCCGTACTTGTAGCTGTCTCACGTCCTTGTTTTGTCTTTGTTTTTCTCTGTAGTTGCCGTTTTTGCCATGTCTTCGGATTTCGATTTTTGTAGTCTTCGCTTCCCTTGTTCCTTCGGTATTCTACTGCCGTTGTTTCATAAGTACATTTTTGACAAAAACTGCCAAAAATTAACAAAAAACTGAAGATTTCTTGGGATTTGTAATAAAATTTTAATTAAATGATAAATCACTTCTAAAACAGATGCACATTATCCACAGTGCCTTGAATAATAATATGATGTACACTAATTACTTTAAAAATCATTTCAGAATACAGTTTTTTGGCAAAAAAAAAATATCAAAATTAAAAAAAATAAGGACTTCCCTAGATATTTTATAACACAGTTATGAATTTAATTTCATCAAATTCTGTGACACTTCTAATGCAGATTCCAATGATGCACAATGTCTGGAAAAAAATAATAAATATTCTGATGTACTGAATTATTCTTTAAACATCACTCTTAAAATTAATTACTACTGATACCTGTAATTAAAATCTGTTTACCTTTCAAAAAAGAATATTCAACCAATACTCACCCGTTACACAAAAAACTAGAGTTACTGTGGCCTAGTGGGCCATGGATATCTCGCGCCCCACCCCTTCCTGGTTTTTTTTTAATATCTATAAAAAATGAATTCATAGGAAAACAAAATACATGGTACACATCTACAATATATAATTAAGGTCCTGCATAAGTTTCATGAAATTCCAATCATTGATTTAAGAGAAGTAGTGGATACCAGGTGGTCACCATAAAGTTTCCATTGAGCTAAAATAACAAAGTTCAAAACATGTCAAAAATCTGGAAAAAAAGAATTATTGGAAAACAAAATGCATGGTGCACATCTAAAATATGTAATTAAGCTCCTGCACAAGTTTCATGAAATTCCAATCAATGGTTTAGGAGGAGTAGTGGATACCGCTTTTGGGTACAAAAAGACGGACGGTTAGAAGGACGGACAGACGGACGGACGGACGGACAGACAGACGGACGGACGGACGGAAGGAAGGACGGACGGACACCATGAACACTATATACCTCCCGCAAAGCGGGGGTATAAAAATATAATTATTTTACCTTTTAAAATTTAAGAAGTAGTGTCACAAGAAAAACATAAAAGATGATATGAAAAGGCATTGTATAGTAAAGATACAAAAACCTTTAGTTTAAAAGAAGTTTTAAGAGCAACAACTCTCCATAAAAGTCACTCAACTGAATTAATCAACAACTTATATACATACATTCATTTACAAATTATCAAACTGACATGTTAAAAATTAATTTCTTCTAAGGGCCGTAACTCTGCAAAAAATCATCTTATTATAAGCCAATTTGAACTTGACCTGTGGGCGACAATCATATTCCAAATACCATATCAATATGTTGAGGCACTGTAAAGAAAAGGTTTGAGAACTGATATTTTTCAAAAATTAATTAGTCAAAGGGCCATAATTCTGCACCAAATCATCCAGCTGGAATCGAATTCTAATGTATTGTAACTCAAAAAAATACATTCTTATTCATACAACAAATACCAAGTCAACACGTTGAGACATTGCAAAGAAAAGATGTGGAAACTGATATTTTTTTTTTATTACTTAATAATAAGTCCAAGTGCCATAACTCTGCACCATATCTATGGACTGGAACTAAATTCACACATGACCTGTTAACATGGAAGTGGCTATGATTTTTTTTAAATTTTACTAACTCCAAGGATCATAACTCTGCATAAAATCATCCGTCTGGTACCAATTCACACGTGACATGAATCTCACAAAGATACAATCTTATACCAACAAATTCGAACTTGATCTGTATCTCACCTAGATACACTGCCATACCAAATTATATGTCAAGTGGTTACAGAACTCAAGAATCCGAAAGATAACATACAGACGGACGAGTTCGAGGTTTATTAGAATTTTAGTAAGAGTTCGATTACAAGTTCTTGTTTGCACTCTAGTTATCATCTGATTAAGGTTAATCATTCAACGATTATTTGACTACAATGTCATTTGTCAAATTAAAAATAGAGTTACGGAATTATTCCTTACATGTCTTTGTTCCCATAGCTCGTTTGCGCAAGTTTTATTTCGAAAATCTAACACTGCAAAGGAACAAATTCTTTTTGTCTGAGAGTTCATTGTTTTGAAACAACATGTGAAACATATTTAAGAAATGAACATAGTTGAGTTCATATGTGGTAGAGATTTGTTAGTGCAATTTGCGATCTTCAAAAAGAAAGAAGACGAACACGCAACAGAGTGCTTAAAGTATGATCATATATCTGGATGAATTATTTGTTAGGCATACTTGGATAGACATATTGTGTGCTAGTTTGTGGATTGTCTCCGATCGTATTATGTATATTGTAACTAATCCCAGATTCCAATTATGGTAAAATATTCAACAAATGATCGAAGAACACAGCAATTCACAAATGGGCGTAGCGTATAAGTGAATTATGGCGCTTTTCGATCATAGCCATTTGCACGTGACTAGTAAAAATCAGTCTTGGGCTAGTAAAACTTTCAAGTCAGTAGCCCGATTTGCTGGCTACAGACACACAGAATCTCCAGTTAAGGGTTATTTAAACTGAGTTCGGTGCACGTTCGAGCTAGAATATACAGGACCCAACTAAGACAGATTCAAAAAGTTTTTTTAGCAGAGATCATTCTTATTCCAATAAATCGGTGGTTAACTGAAGTGGAACTCGAAATCGGTGGTTAGCCACATCCTAGCAAATTCTAGAGTGGACCGTGGAGTACACTTTTGTGTATTCACAATAATGCGTTTTATCATGAATACATTGTATATAACAAAGTTAAGAGTAACTCCATAATAGCTCTTATTATAGTTTATAGTTTATCTAAAAAGAGTTTTGCACGTTAATGTTACGGGTACGTTTGTGTAATAGGATCATGTAATAGTGCTGTAATGGATTTCAGGGGAATAGGCATGGACAATTTTGAGGGTCGCACAGGGGTTACTCTGCACGGGCGAACGGGAAATAAAATGTCACAACACGAGGAACGAAAAATTAGAAATTGGTTTGCACGATGCCCTTTTTCGGTTTGCACGAAACACGGCAAATAAGGACCCTCCAACACGGCAACACGTGAGATAAAAAATGGCAAACGCGCTGCACGAAAATAACCCTGTGCCACCCTCAATTTTGCACAGAAAAAATATTGATTTCCATGACCATCTCGAACAAGCTATTTATTCACCAAATGTCTCATCACTAGATTTTTATTTGTATTTGAAACATTTCTTTTTCTTCAAATCAAAATTGAACTCCTTTCATAACAAGTAGGATTAGTATTTTTTTCACTGGTACTAAGATTAAATATCATTTTTTTACTTATAAAATTCCCTGAGCCTCCCCCTCCCACATACACCGAAAATCAAATGGTCATCCCCTTACAAAACCGGTTGTGACTTGGTTAAGGGGAACACTCATTTATCTGGTTTAAAAGATTGCATTGAATTCGGCATGTTAATATTTTGTTTTTTGGGTTTTTTTTTCATACCCCTATATGATGATTGTTCCCTTATTTATTTTTACACATTTAAACGTCATAAAAGTAGCCAAAATCAACTTTCACTTTTATATATTTAGCTATTTGAATTAAGTTAAAAATAACTACACCCTTACTTAAACAAGAGGCTCTCAAGAGCCTGTATCGCTCACCTGGTCCTTGATTAACATAGACATTTTATGTTAAAGAGCCAATATACATGTATATAATTAAACTAAAGTTCCTCCTTGATTAACATAGAGTTCCAATATGCCTAAGACCGCTGTAAGTGTTCCTCATGGGGTCCAGTGTTAAAGTGGTCCAATGTTAAACTATGTTCCCTGCTGCCAGCCATCTTGGATAAAGTGGGAACCTGAAAAAAAATTCTTTTCAGGGGTCCACATAAAGACTATTGTGGCTAAGTTTGGTGCCAATTGGCTCAGTAGTTTCAGAGAAGATCTTTGATTGTGTTTTCCCATAGGTCCAATGTTAAAACTATGTTTTCCGCTGGCGGCCATCTTGGATATCGCACAGACTGGAAAAACACATTTTTTTGTAAGGGACCATCAAAGGACTATTGTGGCCAAGTTTGGTGCCAATTGGCTCAGTAGTTTCAAAGAAGAAGATCTTTTAATGTGTTTTCCCTAAGGGTCCAATGTTAAAACTATGTTTCCCGCTGGCGGCCATCTTGGATATCGCATAGACCTGAAAAACACCTTTTTTGTAAGGGACCACCAAAAGACTATTGTGGCCAAGTTTTGTGCCAATTGGCTCAGTAGTTCCAGAGAAGAAGATCTTTGAATGTGTTTTCCCATAGGTTCCAATGTTAAAACTATGTTTCCCGCTGGCGGCCATCTTGGATATCGCATAGACCTGAAAAACACCTTTTTTGTAAGGGATCACTAAAGGACTATTGTGGCCAAGTTTGGTGCCAATTGGCTCAGTAGTTTCAGAGAAGATCTTTGAATGTGTTTTCCCATAGGGTCCAATGTTAAATTATGTTTCCCGCTGGCGGCCATCTTGGATATCGCACAGACCTGAAAAACACCTTTTTTGTAAGGGACCATCAAAGGACTATTTTTGCCAAGTTTGGTGCCAATTGGCTCAATAGTTTCAGAGAAGAAGATCTTCGAATGTGTTTTCCAAAAGGGTCCAATGTTAAAACTATGTTTCCCGCTGGCGGCCATCTTGGATATCGCACAGACCTGAAAAACACTTTTTTGTAAGGGACCACCAAAGGACTATTGTGGCCAAGTTTGGTGCCAATTGTCTCAGTAGTTTCAGAGAAGAAGATCTTTGAATGTGTTTTCCCATACCGTCCAATGTTAAACTATGTTTCCCGCTGGCGGCTATCTTGGATATCGAGCGGACCTGAAAAACACATTTTTGTAAGGGACCACCAAAGGACTATTGTGGCCAAGTTTGGTGTCAATTGGCTCAGTAGTTTCAGAGAAGAAGATCTTTGAATGTGTTTTCCCATCGGTTCCAATGTTAAAACTTATGTTTCCCGCTGGCGGCCATCTTGGATATCGCACAGACCTGAAAAACACCTTTTTTGTAAGGGACCATCTAAGGACTATTGTGGCCATGTTTGGTGCAAATTGGCTTAATAGTTATGAAAAGAAGATCTTTGAATGTGTTTTCCCATAGGGTCCAATGTTAAATCTATGTTTCCCGCTGGCGGCCATCTTGGATATCGCACAGACCTGAAAAACACATTTTTTGTAAGGGACCACCAAAGGACTATTGTGGCCAAATTTGGTGCTAATTGGCTCAGTAGTTTCAGAGAAGAAGATCTTTGAATATGTTTTCCCATAGGGTCCAATGTTAAAACTATGTTTCCCGCTGGCGGCCATCTTGGATATTGCACAGACCTGAAAAACATCTTTTTTGTAAGGGACCACCAAAGGACTATAGTGGCCAAGTTTTGTGCCAATTGGCTCAGTAATTTTAGAGAAGAAGATCTTTGAATGTGTTTTCCCATAGGGTTCAATGTTAAAACTATGTTTCCCACTGGCGGCCATCTTGGATATCGCACAGACCTGAAAAACACCTTTTTGTAAGGGACCATCTAAGGACTATTGTGGCCAAGTTTGGTGCAAATTGGCTTAACAGTTTCAGAGAAGAAGATCTTTGAATGTGTTTTCCCATAGGGTCCAATGTTAAAACTATGTTTCCCGTTGGCGGCCATCTTGGATATCGCACGGACCTGAAAAACACCTTTTTTGTAGGGGACCACCCAAGGACTATTGTGGCCAAGTTTGGTTCCATTTGGCCTAGTAGTTTCAGAGGAGAAGATCTTTTAGTGAAAAGTTAACGCCGGACGGACGGACGGACGCAAAGTGATGGCAAAAGCTCACCCTGGCATTAGCCAGGTGAGCTAAAAATTATATCAGATTTAGTTTTGCTGGACAAAATCTTTTTCATTTTTTTTCATCCAAATCAAAATCCCAAAAAGAAGATAGATCGGGATAGGTGTCTATAAATGACAATATGTGTAATGACGTCCGAACCCGGGCGTCCGAATCGTTTTGTTTATTTTGTTCACAGTGGATTAAAAAAGAATGTCTGTGGTATATTTTGCTTATTTATGTACTTTCATGGCCCTTTTAAGAAATTTTGAAAGAATGCACGGATGATTATGCAGTTTAAATGATTCTCGTATCATCTGCTATTTATTTATTTTCTCTGGAATTATAATCATTTGAAACATTCCACAATTTTGGTCGCAATGAAAACCAAAATTATCTGCCGAAGTTCGAAATTCAAAAGATCTGCCGTACATAAAATTGACAAACGACGATGATAAGTATTTCTACTCTTGTTTATTTTGGAGCTAAAATCAAGTCACATTATAAACGGGAATGGTCTTTCTTTCGCATAACAGACACGGCGTAAGCTGAATTGTGTTATGAAATAAATTGCATTTTAACACCGTGCGCACTCAAGAAACAAAAAGATATTTGGATATTGGCTGTATCATTTTATTTTTATTGTATCTGAATATAAAGTTGTTTCCTGCCTGCGCATGTAGTTTGTTTTTCAAAAATGTATCGATATTTTACAAGTTTCTAAAGGAAAACAACAAAATCTGTACAGAAACGTCACCTATTGTGACGTCACAGGCGCAATACAACAAGAATAAATGTCATGAAAATGACGTCAGTTACTTTGTGTATTGAAAGGACAAAAAATAATTTATTTTTAATTCACCTCAGTTTTTTTTCATTTTCTTGGGCTAAATAGTGCCCTTATCGCCCCTACTCCTTTGCAAGCAACTTTTAAAACGTTTTCTTCTATAAACATTACGTTTAGACTTGTTCAGATATTTGCTTGCAACGACATTGTCATATGTTTTCATAAAAAAAGTGTAAATGGTCCATTTTTTTTCAATTAAAACGAAGTTCCCGAATTTGGCCTCACGCTTTACACACTAATACAAAGGGAAGAAGCTGGACAAACTCGGGGATTTGTAAACTAACCAATTATAAAATTTATCTTCTCTTAATAAACTTTATGTTTAATGAACTTTGTCAAAATATGACCTTAATCTACCTGCTATTTGTTTTGTTTTATATCTCAAGATATTTCAAATGCAAGTATGCCGATTTAAAAGGGTTTCTAGTGTGACTTGTCCGGTGTCTTGATTTTGCACTACGAGTGCCTTAGTTCTTAATGTCGTCTTTTTATTTCCGTGCATTATAGCTGTCTGACATCCTTGTTTTGTCTTTGTTTTTCTCTGTTGCCGTTTTTGCCATGTCTTTGGACTTTTTTGTGATCATCGCTTGTTCCTTTGTTCCCTTGTTCCTTCGGTAATCTAATGCCGTTGTTTGTTACTTCCCTCTGATTGAAAATTTAAAGAACGAAACAGAGTCAGTAACTGACAAATCAGCTATTTAGGGCACAAAAGTAAGTGGGAACTGAACCGTCAATACAAAATGAATAATCCAAACACAATTCATATATCCGAAAGTTTTCAATAGAACGAGATTTAAAGTAATGATAGAACATGCGTTCATTTGGTACACGTTGCTTAACGACGCAATATACCGTATTAATACCGTATAGCGGGTTATTTCGCGAGTCATAAATTTCGCGGATTTCATTGGAAAAAGTATGTTAAAAATTTAAGCGTTTTTAAATTTTCGGGAATTATCTATGTGATGTCTTTGTATCTTTGTGTTTCGGATGATGCATTTGTCATTTGATTATTCTTTTTTAGGCTAAAGGTTCGTTTCTCACTTACTTCATGATGTATTCTTCCGTTCATCTTTTCAAATTCACCCAACCCTCACAACTATTCCCATTTGCCCAATAAGCCCATGTCGGTAGATAATTTAATGTGGTTGTTGATTTCTGACTCCTCTGTATTTTTCCATATTATAATATGTAGAATATTTTGCGCATAAACACCCACTCTTCTTGTCATATTCTAAAAGGATAAAACTTTAAGGAATTTTGGACAAAATTTTAAGATATTGGCATTACCCCTTCAATCTTTTTTCAAGACTTGCAAAGAAGTAGGTACGGTAAGGGCCTTATTTGGCCTCAAAAAATATGTTTGCTTAAATTCACAATATTTTTTGTTAAAATGTTCTATGGATATGGATTATTATTATTCCTCCTGTAAGAAAGTTCTTTTATAGTAAAACAGTTTTATTTTCGCATAGTTTTCGAAAGAAATAGCGTTGACTGCACTATTGCAATAGTAAGCTCTGCTGTTGTGAAGACTATTGATTTCTACGTCAATCATCATCAATCATCACGTGCGGGAGGCGGAGTTTTGATCTGACCGACAAGTTGGTGGTAGTTACTGTGCTATTGATGTACTCAAGTTTCTAAGAGTGTCGTCTGCTACAGCGCTAAGATTTTTAATTTGTATTTTTGGTTGGGG